>CM047881.1:5991987-6153131 GCA_026212405.1 Petrea volubilis
AATCCGAATGACAACACAGCCGTGTCTCGACAAGAGATTAGGAAATATTGCGACAAGAGTTGGCAAGGCATATAAACGTCAGCCTCGCCACCCAGGTATTCTCGGCCCTATCCCCCTCATATCGACACGATTCCTTTTCCCCCAGGGTTTAGGGTCCCTATTTGTTACTTTGTTAGTAGGATGGTCACAAACCACAATTGAACATATTGCTAAATTACCACACAATGTGGAGAGATCGGAATGGACGAAAACCTAAAATTACGTTTATTTCCGAATTCATTAACTGGAGAAGCTTTTTTTGTGGTACATCAGACTTAGACCTGGGTCTGTACCCGACTAGCCAACAATGGAGAATATCTTCCATAGTCATTTCTATCGACTACCCCCTGAGGTATCCATATCGGAATTAACCAATATGAGACAATGCCCAGGGAGTCAGCCGAGGAATACATGGGGAAGATTCATCCGGGCCAGACACTTTTGCCCAGTGATCATGGCCGAAGAAAGTTATATAAGTTTGGCCATAGGAGGCATGCACCTCGAATTAAAAAGAAAATGTTTGGCCAACAATTTGCATCAATTTTGACTTAATTAGGCATGTCACTGAATATGAAAAACTTTTGAAAGAAGAGAATCGAAGAGGGCATCACGGTAAGGCCACTCATTATGAAGTTGGCCCTAGCCGAAGTCCAAGATGACTTGGTTAGTGTTGAAAAAGAACAATGGGAGAACGAAGTGGGCTTAGCCCAAGTCGTTTGCCAAAAGAACACGGTCTGCCCGGCTTTGGTAAAACCAAGGGCATTACAACCTCACATCAAGATGCCTCCTGGCATGCTGAGAAGCCGGAGTTTCGTTCTGAAATGGAAAGGCGCTATGGTTTCGATGTATCAAAATTGAGGCTATTTTTGACCACTTATTGGCTGATGGCAAAATCAAAGTGCCTAATGATCATAGAATGCCAACGGTCCACGAGCTGGAAGGCAAAACATATTACAAGTTTCATAATGCATGGACTCATAACACTAATGACTGTTTGGTTTTCAGGTGGATCCAAAGTTGCCTAGACAATGGCACATTACGTTTTTTACCGGAATGGATGAACAAGAAAATGGAAATTGACAAAGAACCATTCCAGGCGGAAGGAGTAAACATGGTCAACATTCAGGATGACCCAGCCGAAAAGGAAAACCAACAGCATAAGCAAGTTACAGAGCAGTCAGAATGGCAATTAGGCCTTTGCGCCAAATGCCATTCCGAAATGGCAACAGTGCCATGGGTCTATCCAGTTAGCGCCTACTATCCTTGGGCCAATCCCATGGCCAACTTTCCCATGGTTCCACAGCCGCCTATGGTGCCATATTCTCCTCACATGCTCGGGGGGCATGGTGCCAATGGCGGCCCATTGCGGGAAAATGGAAATAAGCGGAATCGAAGTCCTCCCCGAAGGACTGACAAAAGTGATAAGAGGAGAGCACCCTCTAGCCCACCTCGAAGACATGAACCAACTCGAGGACCGGTTCATTCCAGGTTCATCAAACCACCAGCAGTCCAGGAAGGACGCTGGACAGCAGTAAGACATCATAAGTTTCCTGGCGGGAGAAGTCCTCGGGAGATGACACGAACACAATACCGGAGACACTTGCGACAACACAAGGAAGCTAAAATACTCAAGAAAGAAACGACAAAGCCCATCAAGGGCAAGGTAGTAATGTCAGCAGAGCCAAAAAGCCAGATAGTCACCCCGACTGACATTCAATCGAAGAGAAAGGTCGCCGATCCAATAATGTTGGAGATCGATGTATCAAAGATTGATGTCTCGGATAGACCAGATTGTGTCGGGGAGGAAGACCTGCTGAGTGAATGGATCGTAAAAATGGAAGAACTAAACCAGGTCGACAAAGAGTTGCCAATGGAAACCACAGGCGTACCATCATCCAGTGGCGACGCTGTCAACATGGAATGCAACATGGTATCGGCATTCCCTTCCGATATTAATGCTAACAATAATTCTCAGGATGACACAGAAGAGAGCAGTGAAGTCTGGGATGACAGTGAGCCGGTAGCCTTATTTGTCAGCAATCCCGAACAAACGGTCCAGAAGAGCAAGATGGTCGAAGAGATCAAGGTTTTGTTCCAGACGCCGCCGCCAAGCATGGCGAAGCATGTAAAGCCTCTCTTCGTGGCTGGCTATCTCGATGGCAAGCCTACAGGCAGAATGCTGGTGGATAATGGAGCCGCAGTGAATATCATACCTCTCCAAACCATGAAATGCATAGGAAAGGAGAAGGCTGATCTTCTCAAGACCGATGTGGTGATTAGCAATTTTGCCGGAGGTAAAGCAGACATAATGGGCATCCTGCCAATCGAAGTCAGTATCGGAAATAAGACGGTTACTTCCGCCTTTTTTGTTATCGACGCAAAGACTTCGTACAATGCCTTGCTAGGAAGAGATTGGATTCACTCCGCATGTGCATCCCTTCGACCTTACACCAGTTCTTGGTATTTTTGTGAGATGGCGAGAACGAACCAGAAATGGTGAAGGCAGAAGAAAGGCCGTTCACGGCCAATGTGAATGTAGTAGAAGCTAGGTACTACTCCGACAATGTCGGACCATATAGGTTTATCGGACAGGACAAATATGGCCGTCCACTTTGTGCCACTTCATCCGTGGCGCCGGTTAGTTTAGAGGTAGCGATGAGTAAAGAGGTTAGCAGGCCTTGCAACATCGAAGAAAGGCCGCTTTCTACTTTTCAAAATGTTGATTATGAATAACGTCAACATAGACGAAATTGTAATAATTCTGGGGAATGCCGGATCAGAAATAATAAATAAAACTTTGGCCTTATTGGCCAAAGATCTTTCCGATTACTACAATTGTAATGCGGATGTAATTTATGAGCATGATCAATATCTCACTTCGACAGATAAGATCACGATGAAAGAACTGAGTGCCGCTCCGGCAAAGCTCGATGACGTTAGGATTCAGGTTCAAGATCCTATCATCGAAGTAGAGCTTGGTAAGGAAAACGATCATAGGCCCACATACATTAGTGCTTTATTGAGCCCAAAAGATAAAAAGGCCATGATCAACATACTCAAAGAATACAAAGACTGCTTTGCATGGAATTATGATGAAATGCCTGGTCTCAGCAGAGACTTGGTAGAACATCGAATACCCATTTTGCCTGAGTTTAAGCCACGCAAACAACCTCTTAGGCTCATGTCCGAAAAAGTCTGTGTATTGATTAAAGAAGAGATTCAAAGGCTTCTTAAGGCAGACTTCATCGAAGTGGCCAAATACCCTGAATGGGTTGCCAATGTCGTGCCAGTCATCAAAAAGAATGGCAAACTGAGAATTTGCATAGACTTCAGGGATTTAAATTTGGCACCTCCGAAAGATGAGTATACAATGCCAATGGCCGACATGATGATAGATGCCGTCGCAGGGCATGAGTACCTAACTCTTGTCGACGGCAATGCGGGATACAATCAGATCTTCGTAGCTGAAGAGGATATCACGAAACTGGCATTCCAATGCCCGGGGGGCATTGGTACCTTTCAATGGAAAGTTATGCCGTTTGGCCTTAAAAATGCTGGAGCTACATACCAACGAGCTATGAATTGCATTTTTCATGACTACATGAATGACTTCGTCAAAGTCTACATCGACGATCTTATCATTAAGTCTACCAGCTTTGCCCAGCATTTAGAGTACCTGGTTAAGGCCTTTGGCAGGATGAGAAAATTTCAGTTGAAGTTAAACCCGCTAAAATGCGTGTTCGGAGTGGCCGCATGCCACTTTCTTGGATTCTTAGTGCATAAAAAAGGAATCGAAGTGGAGGCAAACAAGGCAGAGGCCATCTTGGCCGCCCAACCACCTTGAACCAAGAAAGAGCTTCAACAGTTTCTTGGAAAAGTCAATTATTTAAGAAGGTTCATCTCGAACCTTGCAGGCAAGACCAAGATTTTCTCGCCCTTATTAAAATTAAAAGACCATGATTACTTTGAATGGTCAGAAGAACATGGGCAGGCATTTGATAAGATCAAGGAAGCTCTGACTTCCCCGCCTGTGATGATGCCGCCGCGAAAAGGAGAACCACTTAAGCTTTACATTTCGGCAGCAGACAAGACCATTGGAGCCTTTTTGGCTCAAGACGACAAAAATGGTCTTGAACGAGCTGTGTACTAGTTAAACAGGCATTTAAGCGACACAGAACAAAGATACCATCCGATCGAAAAGGTGTGTCTGACCTTATGTTTCGCATGTATCAAGCTACGACACTATTTGCTATCGGTAATGGTTCTTGTAATCAGTAGCATCGATGTGGTCAAATACATACTTTCGAGATCAGTAGTACGTGGTCGGATAGGCCGTTGGGCCATCCACCTGATGGAGTATCAATTACAATTTGTTCCACAAAAAGCTGTGAAGGGCCAAGCCTTGGCCGATTTTCTCAGCGACCACCCCAGTGTCGAAATAGAAGCTCAGCAAATCGAAATACTATCAGTATTCGTGAAACCCTGGATCCTTCAATTCGATAGATCGCGAACAGACAAAGCATCTGGGGCTGGCATTGTGGTCACTTCACCATCAGGAATCAAGACTGGCGTGTCAGTCCAGTTCGATTTTCCATGCACCAATAATCAAGCCGAATATGAGGCCTTGATCCTTGGATTAGAATTACTACGTGAGTTAGGAGCATCCAGTATCAGCGTGACTGGAGACTCCCAGCTTGTCATTAAGCAGATCCAGGGTGCATTCCAGTGTCGAAATCCCATATTGGATAAATATATTTCCACGGTAAATGCTTTACTAATGGGATTCGATGAAGTGACATTTCAGCATGTGGCTAGAAAGTCTAACTTCGAGGCCAATGAGTTGGCTCAGATGGCCACTGGAGCAGAATTTCCCAAAGGCTGTAGGGCCGCCAGTTATACCATCACAAGGCAGGCCTATCCCTCTCATCTAGAAAGAACCAATGTTTGCGCCATAGAAAGCACCATGAAGCAAACTGAGGATTGGCGCGAACCCATATTGAGTTACTTGAATGATCCCTCTCGAGGAGCACCTCGACAGATCAGAATAAGAGCAACTAACTACGTGGTCTTGGGAGACGACTCTTTATATCGTCGAAGTCATGATGGCGTTCTCCTATAGTGTGTTGGACAAGATGAGACGATGAAAATCATGATGGAAGTCCACGAGGGGGTATGTGGAGCTCATCAAAGTGGCCGCAAGATGGCATGGTTGATCAAGCGATATGGCTATTTCTGGCCAAAAATGGTGCAAGACTGCCATTGGCTGGCCAGAGGCTGTGAAAAATGTCAGCTGCATGGTCCAATTCAGAGAGTGCCAGCCGGAGAGATGAATTTAATTGTCAAACCTTGGCCATTTCGATGTTGGGCCATCGACCTAATGGGGGCCATTTTCCCTTCCTCATCGAAACAGCATACCCACATTATCACCGCCACGGACTATTTCACCAAGTGGGTAGAGGCCATTCCCCTCAAGCAAACCGATCAGGGAACAGTAGTCAAATTCATCAAGGGACACCTGATACACAGATTTGGGATTCCCCAGACTATCGTAACGGATAGGGGTACTATGTTCACAGGGTCTGAGATTCAGGCTTTTGCCACCACATATGGCATCCAACTCACGCATTCCTCGCCGTATTATGCACAAGGGAATGGACAAGCCGAATCCACCAATAAAACCTTAAAGAATATCATCTCAAAGATGGTGGAAGAAAATCCTAGAGCATGGCACCTATTGCTCTCCGAAGCGTTATGGGCTTATCGAACAAGCAAGCGCTCCAGTACGGGAACTACCCCATTTCGACTCACCTATGGCCACGATGCAGTTCTGCCCATGGAAATCAACGTGAGGTCCGCACGAATAGCCCAGCAAAATAACCTCACCGTTGAGGAGTACCATTACAAAATGATAGACGAATTAGACGCCGTAGAGAACATCAGGGTACAGGCGCTAGATTCCATCGAGGCTCAGAAAAAGCAAGTTCCTAGAGCCTACGACAGAAAGGTCAAAGCCAAAAGATTCCAAATAGGAGACCTAGTGTGGAAGGTGGTCTTTCCTTTGGAGAAAAAGGATGCAGCGTTGGGAAAATGGAGCCACAATTGGGAGGGCACCTTTTCGATCCATTCGATAACTAGAGGGAGAGCCTATTTACTAGAAAACTTGGAAGGGAATTTGCTCAGGGATCCAGTTAATGGCAAATATTTGAAGAAGTATCACCCTACCTTATGGGAGACACTATCATTAGAACGCCGAATTAGCCTAAGTCAAAATGGCCTGTAAGGCCAATCGTACTTAGGACATTTTTGCTCATCTGTTTATCTCAGTTCAATCATGCCATTCGTGCGACTGTGAGGTTTCTTTTCCACATGTAAATGTTTTTTTGAAGAAATCTTGAAGTAAGCAGATCGAATAACATGATGAAGTTAGATAGACTAAAATAATCAAATGAATAACAAATTGGGCCAAAAATGGCTTAAGAATTCATAAGAGGAAAACTAATGAAGAGCAAAAATGTGTTCTGGCAACAGGCTGCCGTTTATAAGTGGCACACAGGCCGTTAAACTAGAAAGTTAAGTGGCCGGGGCGTCGTTGCCCTGAGCAGTGCCACTTGGACCAACCGCCTCGCCGGCTGGTTGGTTGGAAGTCGAAGTGGCCTCCGCGATATGACTACCCCCATATCCTCCCACCTCGCTGACCCTTGGGGTCCCTTCGCCCAGGAAATCGACCCGGAATCGAGCAAAGAATAAATGTAGAGAAGCGGTCACCTCATCAAGCTCAGCGGAGGCAGTTTCAACTTGACGCTTCCGCTCCAGGTCCCTTTTCTTGGCTTGTTGGTAGGCTTTGATTCGTGTGTCGGAATCAGCCTTCAGTTGGTCAACCTCACCGGAAAGGTGGAATAATTGCTGATCCACCTCTTCAATAAGCTTTCGCAGACGTTCCATCTCTGCAGCGAGAGTTCCTCGCGTGGCAGATAGCTCCAGTTGCCGTTCAGCCCTCTGGTGCAGCTAAATTCGTAGGGATTTCAGGTAATCAACCAGAGGACCTGTACTGGAGAGCGTGTTTGCTTTCGCATTTCGTCCCAAGACTTGGGAGGTTCCTCGCAAAGTCCTCGTAGAAACGTCTTTTGCTGGGCGCCATGGTGAGGCGAGCCACCTCCTGAAGGATCTGGTCAAGTAAGTCCCTTTTTGTCCGAAAAATGGCTGGTGCAGATTCGGAGTCCACTCCTGTAAGGAGTATTTTGAGCTCCTAGATGCGAGAATCAGAGAGATGTGTGGCCACCTCAGGAACGGGAGCATCTCCCAAGATCGAATCCAGCAGGTCCACCATATCCTTAGCACTGCTCAAAGGCGTTGAACCTGACATCGATCGGGGAGAGATTGCCTGCAGAGAAAAGGGAAGTTAGATTTTGGGAAGCCAACAAAGGAGCATAACAAAGAGGGATGAAGTTACCTGGGAACTGCCAGCAGGAGTTTCTGGCAGCGAGGAGGTGGTAGAAAGAGCCTGAGTGGCGGGCTGAGAGACGGCCTGCCAGAATCGAAAGTCAGAAAAGAACGACGTCGAATGGGCAGGAATGGGCCAAAAGAAATGTTACCTCAGTCACTTTGACAGGAGGAGGAGGGGGCGGCATATCCTTTTTGGGGGGAAGAAGGCCTGGAATGTCAGCCGATGTGTAACCCGCTTCAGTAAGATCAGCATGAATTCGGTCGATAGTCGCGCCGACGTCTACCTCCTCGGAAGGTGATTCCTCAATACTCTCAGTTGGAGGATCAGCAGAGGCGGAAGGGGTACCAGTTGGAGAGGATTCAGGAGAGGAAGCAGGCATCACTAGGCGCCTCTTCGACGCCATTTGTTTGATGCGTGGCCGCTTCGAGCCAGTTTCGGCTGGAATGGCACGTTTGCTCCGACCGGATGCCTGCAGGGAGAAGAAATCAACAAGGTGAAAAACAGAAAGATAAGATCAAAGAATAGATACCTGATCAAGTTCGTCAACCTCAGAATCGGACACTTCAATCACTCCCTCGACCTTTGTAGAGCGGAAGTGACGAGTAGAACGACGGGTACCCACCTTGGCAGACGCAGATGCAGAGGCGAACACGGGTGTAAGACTTGGGGCCGGAATAGGAATTCCGGCAAGGATAGCAGTGGCAGCAGACACCATGGCCTCCGTTTTCTTGTGGGTACCTAAAAAGCGAATCGAGCAAGAGAATCAACAATCATACAGAAGCAAAACCAAGGTGCAGGAAACAGGGCAGAAGGAAATACCTTCCCCTTCTATTGTCACTGCGTTACTTCGAAAAGGAACGGCAAGCCCAAAGAGTTCAACCCTACGAACTCCCATGGGGTCATCAGCAAATAGACCACTGAATGTAACCTCGTCATGGAAGCTCAAGGGTCTTTCGGGGGGAAGGTCGGGTATGATCACCCATGGAACGAAGTCAGGTAAAGGGGGGGCAGTCAAGCATAATGGCTTGTAAAAAGTAGACCAATGTGGAGCACGGTCCTCTAGTTTTTTCCTAGCAACATGAAAGTGCTTTTTGGCCCTAGCTATCAGTTTCTCCTTCTTTTCGAAAAAGGTGATTGAAGCTTGCCTAATGCAGCCATCACGGTCAAGGGGGTTCCAGGTAACATTGTAAAAGCGTTCAAATTTCTCAATACCTTTTTTGCCTGCAGTAGATTTAACAGGAATGTCCTCGGGGAAAGGCACGTCAGTGGCCACCTTCGGGGGCACGGTCGAAAAGGTGAAGCGGGCCACAGCCGCGTGTGCAGGCTCTGTTCGAGAGCACTTCAGATAGTCAGTCCACCAGGACTGAAAAGTCGAAGTGGCCCTGGGGTCTCGCGCAAAATAAATGAACTAAAATTCCTCCATACGGCGTGAGGAGCTGTCAGTAAGACCCCTAAAGACTTCCATTCCCCGGTTCTTGTACTTGTTCAACTTGAACCGTGACGAATTGATCATCACGACCGGGGCGGGTAGAGATTGAACCAGGCCGAATTGACGGGCCACGTAGTGTGGAGCATACGGCAGGAGACGGCTGGAGACCATATTGTCAAAACGGAAACAATAAGGTAAGTCCCTAGCGGTCAAGAAGGAAGCCCATCTCTTCTTGTCACCAGTATGGATGGGACGAGACCCCTGGCAGTAGAACGCCGGGTCACCTCTGCACAGCACATTCCAATCGGGAAGGCTGCCTTCCTGTGGGAGATAAAACTGAACGAAAGCTCGTTCAGGGTTGGCAGTGGAGACACTGGTGCGCGCCAAAAAGGTGGCGAAGAGTTCTTTGTCCATCCTCACATCAATGGCTCTGGCGCATAGGTGAGGGAAGTAAGCCTGAAGCTACATTTGCACCAGCCAGAGCCCGCCGTGATGTATTTCCCTCTTCTTAGGATCCTGCCTCACTTTGACCAGCTTACGCAGCCCTTTATAAACAAAAGCCAACACCGCTGGGCCCAAGGCCAAATTGGCACCAACAGCCATTGCCCCGGCCATGTAGTAGAATTTCATCGTCTGTTGGCAGGATTGGCTGCAGAATACATATCTGCACAGCCACAGGGCGAGAAATCGGACGTGCTCCTCGTCTGTGACCGGAGTGCCTTTGTTAATAAAATGGGCAATGATGTGCCCGTAGCTTGTCAGAGACTTGTTCTCGCGAGAAAGATGAGAAAGCTCCGCGACGTCAAGATCCTCGTATTTGACGTCAACACTGATTGGGCGACCAGACGAGCAAAAACCCGCCAGCTGCTCTAAATCGAGGAGGGTGAGAGTCATGGGGCCCGCAGCGAAATGGAATGTATTGTCAAGACGGCACCAAAACGGCAGTGCCGCCTGAAGAAAGCCCATGTCAAGAGAGTATGGAGATTTCGAAACCTGAATGGGTTCATAAATCCCGATACTTCTCCATAGTTGGCTATATACAACTTCAACCTGAGCACACCAGATGGCGAAGTCTCGGTGGACAAAAGAGTTGGGTGACCATGGCCAATTTCGGACGGAAGTGCCGAAAATATGGCCCTCTGGGTACGGCAATCGCTCTTCGAAGCGGGCCAAATCACGAGGATGGTCGCAAGGGATATCCCCGCTAATAATAGGGCCCAAAGAGTGGGAACCTTCATATGTGAAAATGGTGGAGTTTGGGGACGCCATCGATGTTGAGAAAATTAGGGTTTCTCGAATTTGGGGTAAAAATGGAGGAGATGAAGACGGTTAGCCGGGAAAAAGGAAAAGGTTCTCTTAAAAGTCAAGGGTAATGGCTGAAGGGGAGTTCTAAATTTTCTAGAGCACGTAAGAGTTTTAAATGGTTGGGAGATTGGGAATCAAAAAGTAACTAGAGTTCTAGACGTGAAAAAAAAAAAAAAAAAACTAGAAACGGCTAGTATTGGGACTCTCAAAAGGCGCCATCATGATGGCGCCAGTAACAGCCGTCAGTCGAGGTGAGCAGAAAAAGAGGAAAATATTTAAATATCTATAGAAGAATGAATGAAGAAGTTTGCCAGAAGAAGTTAGTATGGGAAGCATGAATAAAAAGGGCCGCCAAATGTAATGGCGCGAAGGAAATAAAGTTTAAACCAAGTTATGGTCAAATCTTACTACTTGACCACAACTTGCGGGGGGCATTGTTTGGGCCCAAAAATAAAATTTTGAAATTAAATTCGGAGTGGGCTAATGTTGGTCCTTTTCGCCACCCCGAAATAAATTAACAAAGGCCCAGGCCACTTCGACGTGTCCGCGGAGCCCATGTGGGTGGCTCAGGCCGGAGTGATATCACGGCCCATGGCCCAGTAGGCTAGGAAAAAAATATAAAATGAATAGAATAAATACGATAATTTCAAATCTCTTGCACTTAGGGGTTGTTAGATAGAAAATAAGCACATGCCTAAAATAAAGGCCATATGGTGCTAATATTTTAAATTTGAATAAAGATGGCAGCAACTGCCACTTCTAGGAATAAGGCCGACCATTCATCTTTTGGCCATGTTTGAATAAATCATTTCCAGCTCCAAGTATAAAGGAAGACAGTTACAGCCTGAAGTCTATAAATGGAGCCGGATTCTTCATTTCAAGGACACACAACGTCAATCAATCAAACACAACAACTCTCTCAATCAAGAAGTCCACACTTCTCTGATTTCTTAGCTTAAATGAACAAAGAATAGCTTTAGTTCAAGTAGGTAGAAAACCGCTACGGGGTATTTGTAGCCATACCTCATTCGGCTCGAAGTGAGGATATCAATGCACTCATTCCGTAACGTCACGAAGTCGTAGCCATCACTCACTCGGATTGGGCCCGGTTCGAGGTGAGATATCAATGCGGTGGAGTGGTACCCAGCATTCATATCGAGCGCATGCATGAAGGGGAGTGCAGACGAAGTCAATCAATGCTCGTCGGAGTGAACAGCCTCTGAAAACAACCACAGGTAGATATGGCCGAAGTCATCAATGTGTCGGATTTGTAGCTAGAGTTCTTAGGGACTGCTCAATACATCTCTGTCATAGATATGGCTCGAGTCATCAATGCGTGTGTATGTAGTCGAGTCCTGTAAGGTCCACATGGCGAGTAGCTATCGTCTTCTAATGTATTTCCTTTTCAATTTAAGCTTTCTGACCCTTTTCGATTTTTGAGAGTGCTAAATTATTAAGTCCTACATTCAGTTGTAGGCAAGTAGAACCTCAGGGGTAGTGTTTGCCTACTCCAATTCAATCGCTTTTCAGATAGAAGTCTTAGGCGCATCACTGATTCATTTCGATTCGCATTAATTCCATTTCGAACCACCTCACATTCACTCTGAACCATAAGACTTCCACTTGTGTGCTACTGCACACTGGCACGCCCGCACCCGAGCACAAATAAGCTCACTTTGAATCGGTTGTTTTCCCATCGAACTTGGCCGGTTCGAACCCTAAGCGGCCACTTCGGCGCGGCCGGAAGAAATTTATGCAAACACATATCTACCCCAAATGCCATCTATACTACCAGCCCAACTGCCCAACGATAAAATTAAAGGAATCATGACAGCTAGCTGCAAATTTAGAGTTAAAAATTTTGGAAGAATCATAATATATGTAATGACCACTAAATAACATCTCAGCCATTGACATGCAAGAATTCTCAACGCAGAGAAAATAATAAAAGCTTGTAAATAATGGGAATATTTTAGGCTTGTAAACCATGGCGTGCCAGTGGAACTGAAGTCAAGCAGAGAACTCTTATCTTGAGCCTAAAGAAGGTTACATGACATGAGTAGCTCAAACTAGTTTTGTATGACGTGTCTTTGATCCCTTTACTCAGCAAAGACAAACGCTAGCACGTATTTCATCTCAAATATTTATATATATTTTAACGCAAGTTGTCACTATTTATATATATTAAACGAATCAAATTGTTATTTTGTATAATAGTGATTTTGCCAGCATCCTTGATTTTGATGAAATTACAAAAAGCTTTATATTTTTTCAAAATTAATTACCTTGACTTTATCAACTTTATAAATTAAACAAAATGATTTAAAGTGCAATAATGTAATTAAACATTTTTTATTTTCAAAAATAAAATTAAAAAAACCTAAAACTAGAATTTCCTAAAATACACCCACCATATGTTCTTCTATTTTTTTTGTAATTTTTTCAAACTCAAGATTGACTATGATTCATTCTTGTCTTTTGCCACCCTCTTTTTTCCATCATGCCACCCAAGGACGGAGCAGGGGAGGGGTTACTGAGCAATCATCCTCTATCAAGTTCATATCAACTTAAAATTTGTATGTATTTTTATTAAAATTTTAAATATAATCCCTACAAAATTATAATTTTTTTTAATATTATATAAAAATTTGATCTCACTTCCAAAAAAGAATTTATGACTCTGGTGCCGCCTCACATTAGTCTAACCGTCACTCATCACTAAAAGTGGTCAAACAATTTTGAATTTCAACACCTCATCATTATCAAATCAACCATCGGAATTGCCACGAACTACCATCTTCGACCACCAACAACCACACCATAGAATCACATTGTTAGATTAGCTATGGTTTACCATAATGTTTGCTTTTACTTAGTTTTAGTTACTTTCAATTTCGTTCTGTTGTATACCCGTGTACTTTGAAAATTTCGCAGTATTATTTGATTATTGATATAGAGGGGGTGGTTCGGAGAACCCCATAGAAAATCAAATGGTGGACACAAATCGGTCTTACTCTAAAAAACAAAAAAGAAAGAGAGAAATAAAGAAAGAATTTGAGTGTGTGTGTAAAAGTTTGTGATTAAGGTTGATAATCGTGCTTGAGGGTTCAGAGCAGGCGGAAGGTTGCTTAAAAGCCTTTGCATTTCTTAAAATTACAAAAACACCCCTATAGAACTTAACAACTTAGACTTAATTCATTCTCTGAATTTAATTATAGCACAAGATAGCACCTTTTCTTAAACGAGACCATCCAAAACCCTAATGGTGAAACGACATGTTTTTTAATTAGCTGCGTTAAAAGTTGGGCCGGGGGAGAAGGGAGAGGGAATGGTAACTTTTGACAAAGTGCAGGTCTTTTTTTCAGAATTTCAACAAATCTTGCATATCAATTATTACTGATCATTGGTAGTAACCTGTAGTTACAATTTACAATAATTATTATAGCTTCAAATTTGTATGAAAAGTTATCATTTACCTTCTCTGCCTGGTTTTGGTGGGGAGATCAGTCAGTGACAAGACCTTTAATTATCTTCGATAAAAGTTTCGTTGGAAAGCCATGGTATACCAGCCTAAAGCATTCCCATTTTCTTCGCAAGCTTTTACCTGTTTCTCATATAGAGTTGAGAATTTTTCTATGTTAAGGATTGGAATACGTTAGGTGGCCATTATATATATATATATATATATATATCTATATATATATGTATGTATATTGTTTTTTCTAAATTTTCAACTCTAAATTTGAAACTTTTTTGATCCCTTTGATCAACTCTATATATATAAACAGAGAACTTTGTTGGATATCTCAACTTTTGCCTGTCGTGGATTGGTTTTCATAGTCGGATTTGCATGTTTTTTTCAAGGCAAAATTATAATTTTAGGATCGTAGGTTGCACTGATTTTTAATTTAGATAATCAATTTTTTTAATTTTAATTTTTGGACATGAATTTATGGGACATGAGATGCCACCCATTTAGATATAAACCCAATTGGTATATATACTGTTGGATTGAACATGATGATATCACAATTTCACCTTTTGACATTATCATTTTTAGATCTAATTACTAATATACTACTTGGGTATATATCCAAGTAGATGACATCTTATGTCCATGAATTTAGATCAAATTTTCACATTCAAAGCTTTAGGTGTGAATGGTTGGAATTTGCTTACATGGCAAAAAAGTTAGTTGTATGGCACAAAATTTGGTTGAAATCCGACCATCAATTTTGACATATAGCACAAAAAAATAAAAAATTTAAAGAAATAAAATTAAAATCTGCATAATTATTATGCATATAAAATCATCCAACTAAGAAAAATGGATGGCAATTTGTGAAAATCCCGAATTTAGAGTGCCACGTCAACGCCATCAACCGCAATCCTGCCAAAATCATATTGGAAGTCTGAAATATGAAAATATTTTTTAAATTAATGTCCTAAAATTAAAATGAAAAAAATTATTGTTCTGAATTAAAAATTGGTGCAATACATAGTTCTAAAATTATAATTTTGCCTTTTTCTTTCTTTCTTTCCTTCTTGTTTTATTTAGTTTTTTTTTTTTTTTGGATAAGTTCGTTTTAGAGGTTCACATCAAGCCATTGATTAATATTATTGTGTATTTCATGGCGGACATGTCCGGCAAATTAATCGTTGTTGCCTGTAGGGGATCACTAAATTTATTATATCGTATAATGTATAAATAATAATATATAATATAATATAGTATGATATGAACATATGACAATGGACATTTTGATGCTTTTTTGAATTGACCTTATCGATTATTAATTGGAGGGAACATAATTTTTGTTATTCTGAACACTATACCTTTCAATTATGTTTAGCTGTTACGGACAACGTGCCTATTAATTAACTTTGAGGTGATAACATATAGTTATTCGCATATTTTAAGAAAATTATATAATTTGCCATCAATTCATTCATTGTTTTATTCTTTTTAGATATATAAAATCGGACGATTCGATCAAAGGAACAAAGCTATACATTTTTAGATGATTAATTTGTATACCCTAAATAAACTTTAAATGCAATACAGCTGAGGATAATGGTTTTCCTCTGGTGGAAATTTTCGGCGTCAATTCTACCAGAAAGAACTCTGGGGGAAATCCAGTGGAAAATGACATTCCGACACGAGTTTTGTTCAGGGGAGACGTTTGCGCCGAATTTCCATTTTTCGGTGAAAATTTTGCATAATTTTCTGCTAGATTTGCCCGTTTTCCTGTAGTGTCTTTCTTACTTATTTCTTTTTATTGGTAAATACCGCCAAATTGCTCCAAACCACCCCGAATTTATTTAAACCGCACATTCAGTTTTATTTTAAAAAATTACAATTTGAAATATAGTTAAAAAAAAAATCACATATGACAATTCGGTTTCAAATATATTCAAAAAACAAAAAAAGTCGAAACCAAACCGCGATCACCAATGTATTTTGTGATAATCAGGTAACTATTTTTTCATGTAATTTTCTAGAGTGAAATGCATTTGGCATCCCCCTAAAACACATATTTTGCCACTTTTCACTTTAAAGAAGAAGGGAAAAAAACCAATATTGCACCTTACTTTAACATTGCTTGGCAAATTGCATTGGGAAACAATAGTTTAACCGCTTCTTGGAAAATTCTAATATGAATCAAATGGTTGGATTCCACGTATGGACAAAATGGTCGAGATTTTGATATATTTTATATATTTGTTTTGTGTAAATGAATGAATGATATGGTACAACATAAATCGTTTGGTGCATATGTGGAACCCCAACCTGGTGTATAGAGGAATTTCCCCCAACTCCTTATCAAAGATACACTAGGTAAGTGAATCTAATATCATGAAATAAATGTTACTTTAGACTTAAAGGTTGGTATATGTGATACTTATGTTTAATTTCACTTAATTCTAAACTAGCATTTGTTCTCATGCTATGCAGGAATTTTTAAAAACAATATTTTTCTTATTTTTAAATAAATACATCAATCTTCTTTTAAATTTATTAATTCTTTCAAATATACCATATGTTTTCATAAGAAATAATAAGGGTTAATGTCGCTTATAGTCCCTAAAGTTTAGTATTAGAATCACTTTAAGCCCTAAAGCTTAAATCATCAAATTTTCGTCTTTTATATCATAAATAGGTAATACTTTGGTCCTTACAATGATTTTTTTGCTAAATTTCACCGAAAAACTTACTTAATTGGCATTTTTATAATTTTTTTGTTTTAAAATCATTTAAAAAAAAAATAAGTCGATTGACAAAAATTAATGAAAAATGCCATTTATATAAGTGTTTTTTTGGTCAAATTTGGCTTAAAAATCCATGAGAATAACTAAAGTGTTACTTATTAATTTATAACATAAAGGACTAAAATGCGACAATGTAGATTTTAAGTACTAAAGTGATTCTAACTTTAAATTTTAGAGATCATAAGTGATATTAATCCAAATAATAATAATTAATATGATTCCCATGACGTGATTAACAATGAATATTAAAGCTGATTTAACTTATAAGTACATGAGCATAGTTATATAATATGTGTTGGAAAATAATGGCTTTGAATATCACCAAAAACGAGATATGCATAGGGGCAGTTTATTCGAAACATACAAATGTAAATGAAATAACAGTTTACAATATAAACACAACAGCCAAAAACAATCAAACAAGGCTGAATACAAATAAAAAAAAACAAGAAAGTTCAGTAAACTTATCGGCGTTTCCAATTATATAGCAACAACTGAACCATTGGGATGAATTGACTAGCCTTAAAAAAATATTCACCCCATTAACCAGTACGACGGGCTAGCGATACTCCTTACAGGATGAAACAGTCCGAAGATTCATTCTAAGCCACATTGCTACTTCAAACTTCACATCGAAAGTTAATCAACTCATGATTATTCGTATGCACGCAGAAGCACACTGAAAATAGTAGTACTTAAATTATAACTCTTGCTCTCACAAGATCATCGGTGCACTGCACTGATCCACTCAAAGAGATAAAATTCTTATCAACTTATAATTCTAACTTATATTGTGTGTTGTTTCTTGCAAGAGAACAGGAAACTCCAATTTATAGGGATGCAGAGACAACCAACATAAATTTTGGACATTAACGCCTGCTGAAACTGCTTTTGCTGGCAACGGTCAAATAGCGTATCTAGACGCAATAGCCTAGAAATGTGTCTGGAGTCAACCCAATCATTTCTTAAATGTGTTAATGACTTCATAACATTTACTTTAAAATCTAAATTTAAACTATAATGCAATAGCCTAGAAATGTGTCTGGAGTCAACCCAATCATTTCTTAAATGTGTTAATGACTTCGTAACATTTAATTTAAAATCTAAATTTAAACTATAACCGTTACTATAGGCTTATTTCAGTAAAAGGTAAGTCCGAGACTGAGAAAATTCGCCCAAACACTCGAGCCTGCGACCGTTGACCAAAGTTGGGTCGGGTTGGGCAAGCGGGTGGGGCACACGTGTGGGCTACCCATATGCGGTCCTTTGTGAATTAGTTTATGCTAACTTCACACTTAACCATATTTATACTTGAATTATCAAGGCTAAATATCCGATGTGGGATATTTACACTCAGTTTTTTGACACACAAACACCACTCTCTAGACTTTGTTTATGGATTTCCGTTAGAAATGGTTTAATCCTAAATTAACCCCTACGAATGTCATCATTAATGAGTACATTTTTAACAATATGTATTCTTATGTTATTTGTTTTATATTTATTATAAAAAATTATACTCATTACTTAGAAAATAGGATTCTTTTAAGAAATTTTAAGCTTTTTTCAATATTAGTGTCTCCTAAGAAAAGAAAATTAATTGATTAGTATACTTAAATGAACAGAAAAGAAAATTAATTATTAGTGTAGTTAACGAACAAAATTTTGGTATAAGATTTTCCCTAATTTTTTTTATATCCAATGATTTATGTACTAATTTTGCCTTTAGATAAATGGGTTTGTTCAGTCCATATGAGAAGGGAATTATGAATGACACTACCACCATTGGTAGCTTTGGATCCATTATGATTTGAATAAATTCAAGTTTTACATTCTTATTGATAACATAAAAATTGAATTTATTTCAATCTAATAAATTTTGACTTGCTTCTTTTGGCAATGGAAAATAACAAAAGAACTTATTGTTGGTTTTCCAAAGTATTTGTCATTTGTACTGTGTAATCATTGCCATGAATATTATAGAGTTCCTCTTCTTGATAAATACTTCATTATTTCATGACACATATTAAATAGAAACTCTTTCATGTGGTGACGAAATGCTTAGGTCACTTGAGAGTGAAAATAATCATATTGTTAGTTGAAATTAGCATGAAATTAGTCTCATAAAGATTATTCAAACTTTTTGAATATTGGTTATGGTGCTATTCATATTCTCATCTTCTTAATATATTCTTTAATATGTGATCATAGTTTTTTCATAATGTTTAAAAGGATCTATTCAAGTTTCGTGTGAGTACTACACTTAATTTATTTCAAGGTAGTTGTCTCATTAGAAGTGCAAGTTGTTTTCTTGAAAATGACTCTGATATATTTGGGAAAGTCTTTCAAAGTGTCAAACATATCATGACTGTGAATATTTGGGATCATATTTGAAATTCCGCATTTATCTTAAAAGAGTACTCATTATTAAACTTCACTTACTGATAGTTTTAAGTAATTGGTATAAATAATATTTGGTATCTTACATTGAGTGACTTCTCTAACTGTGGTTATATTCTAGGTTTTTCCCTTATACTGAAGAAAAGTGAAGTTTATGTATTTAATAAAGAAGTTTTTTAGAAATCTTAATGTGAGATTTCAATTTGGAGCTATTGTGTAATATTTGAAAATATTGATCCTATAATTTACTGTTGGTGCTTCATGAGAAAGTGATTTAGAAATTCAAAATCTTTTCTATATACCCAGATCTATGAGTTTAAGACTTGAATGAGAAAATTTTTAGTTCAACTTATTACTTTCCCAATATAAATCTAGTTGATATAGTCACTTTCAATATTACATTAGGATCTAATACTTGAGACCTTATCTAGCATATATGTTTATTTGATTTTGGAGAAAGATATTTTATGTTTCTTACTTGTTGTGAAAGTGATTGTTATCGAATTGATTTACTAATCCTTGGAAGCTAATGTATATAGTTTCTAGTTTTGAGTTTGATATTTAAGCTGAGAATACATGGACTTTGTTGTAATCCTTGCCTCATAATAATGTGTAGGAGTTCATAGATATGGATCATTATTGTAAATTGTCAATTATGAGAAAATATTTGATCAATGAGAAGTTCAGTGAATGATTCAATCAAATTTGTTGGTAAGAAATTTATTTAAAAAGGGTTGTATGTTGATAAGGATAAATTTTTTACTCTTATGGTTTTAAATAAATTTCTTCATTCAAAAGGGAGTTCCTTTTTTGGTTGTAAATTTTGATTGAAAATTTAAAGATGGAACTTCATATTTTGGATGAATTGGAATATTAAATGGTCAATGTATTTTTGATATGAGGATATTTCTCATATTCAACATTGATCATTAACTTATTGACTGATTGTCTGGCTGACTTTATGAACCAAGCACAACATTATCTTATTATTTTCATGGAATATTTGGAAGAATAAACTCTTACTTAATACTATAACTCATCCCATAAGATTTTGAGACTGATTGTTGATTTGTAAAATTGCTTACATTTGGTTACCGTTGATAGGTTTAATAATTGAATCATTTGATTTGGATGTGCTTTGTGATTGATGGGGGGTGTATTGTTGCACATTTTCTTGATTCAATCATTATAGGTTTAAATTAATATAGAGGAGACTCATTTGGCTTGATTGATTCTTCTAATTATAAATTGTTTATAAGTAATTGTTGGGGAGATTATTGTGAAGAATTTTAAAGTCTCCAATGAATCATGGCTAATGTTTGTCTGTTAGGGTTAATATACTATATGTGTAGGTTGTGATGAATGTTGTCTCATGACATATTTTTGACGATTCCATCTATTCTTGGTTGAGGATTTGCTGATAGTGTGGTCATGTGATTATTTATCCTCAAATATGTTGATATATGAAGTTAAATTTCTCACTTGTACAGAATTGATCAGTGAGAAGCAACATTGTGGTAGAGCACATAGTTTTTGGCTAGTTGCTGATAAGTTGATGGTTTGGTCGATATCCATCCAGCGGGATGTACATAATTTTGTATACTGAAACGGCGGGAGCTATTTAACTTGGTTCATATACTACTATTTAACTCATTTTGTTACAGAATTAAGTTGGACGATGAGCATCAAACAATGAAGCTCTTAGATTAATCCATATTTGTGTGCACACATTTTTTGATATCTTTAGGCTAGGTGTTGGCCTTAATAGATGGGTATGTCTTATAAATGACACCATGTTGTTATGCAGTTACCGATTGAGACATATACGACTTCCTAAGAAGTCATTAGGTTTTCTTGGATTTCAGATTATTCTATAAACTCATTTTTTTATGAGAAAACTACATTGGATATTGTTGGAGATTCATATTGTTCTCGAGACTCATATCTAACAAGAAATCCGTATTTATTTTCTTGGAGTTTCATATTCTT
The DNA here is from genome assembly GCA_026212405.1 of Petrea volubilis. Taxonomy (NCBI): domain Eukaryota; kingdom Viridiplantae; phylum Streptophyta; class Magnoliopsida; order Lamiales; family Verbenaceae; genus Petrea; species Petrea volubilis. Next base: position 6,012,864 of record CM047881.1, read on the forward strand.
TTAGAAATTCATATTTTTGCAAAAAAATCAATTTTTCTTGGGATTTCATATTGGTACGGAAATCCATATCTTACAAGAAAATCAAAGGATTGACAATAAAATAGCATATGTTTGAGTCATGATGTGATGCTATTACTTGCTACACCACCATGTCTGAATCCATATCGGTGGAATTGCTGGTGTTTGTGACCATGGACGGTCTTGTGTCAATTAAGGATGCAATTACTGCCATTATCCAATATTAGTAACTCTCACCGGACCAGATTGCAGAAGTCTTGTCCCTTTGCCATATTGTTGTTTTCAAAATGTGGCTATAGTCAAAACATGTAATTAGCTTGAGAGTTGTTTTCTCAAATAATTTTTTTATAGGGGTTAAAACGTCAATTATTATTTATCCAAGTGGGAGAATGTTGGAATTTTATTCCAATTTGGATTTCTATTAACTAAATATGTTATTTCTATAAAATAAAAATGGGCTAAATTAATACGCTTAATGGGTCTTGACTTATAAGGCCTATTTGTTTCACCCATTATTGTTAAGGCCTTGATTTTAACAGATTTGGTATGACTGTTGGTATAGATCCATCTTAAAAAGCCTGTGATGGTAGCACTCTTGGGTTATATTATATATTGGCTAGGTTTCCTCTCCATTCCACATTCTGATAACCGGTTGTCCTATGGAAAGACGTCAGTAGTGGTGTGAGATGGAGAGAAGGAACTAGTCTAAGATGTTTGTCTAAACATCCATATTGATCAACTATCAATTATCGATTTAAGGTACGCTCATTTAAATTTATATATAGTGTGTTGATCCTGTGATTGATGCACATTGAATCTTCGCTGCACTTGATGTTGTTGAGTATGTGCAGAGCAGAGGGTGGAATGAGGTGTGTTTGGAGGGCGACAATTCTTCTCTTATAGCAAAACTGAAGAGCAAGGAAGCTGATTTATCTTAATTTGTAAAATTGTGTCTAGAGTTACAGATCTTCTTTCTTGTTTTAAGACAATACTTATCACCCATGTTGGTCGTTTAGGCAATAGAGTGGCTCATAATCTTGCTAGAAATGCTCATCCTATCTTGGAAGGATTAGTGGATATTCCTATTGTGGCAATGCAATTTGTAACTACAAACATTGATTGATGACATAAACTATTCTCCTTAAAAAAAAGAAAAAAGAAAAAAACTTTGTCAAATACAGTTGATATGTTTCTAGAAAATGAAATATTTAATGAAATGCCAATTTTAACGGATAATCCCAGCAATACTCGATAACCAGTCAATTTCTCTTGGCAATAAATGTTGTTCCATGTTTCTGTCTTTTTTTAAAACTAAATATGGAATGGGGAAATTCTAGCCCCAACTCGGCTCGGTCGAATCAGTGTTAATCATGTGATGAGTGTTTTACACTTGCCCTATGAATGGTCGATAATTTAGGAAGAGTGACCAATCATTTGGAAAGTGCAATATACTTGCCATATGATTTGTTAGGTTTGACCAAATCAAGTTCGGGTTAGAATTTTTCATATGGAATAAGGTGTTGGAGGCAATCCATATTATCACGCGGAGCAATTTAAGTTGCGGGTCAAATTTTTCCTAATACAGTAATAACTAATGAAATAACATAATTGAGATCATAATATGAAGCATGAATCTCTAACTTAGAAATTTATCATCGTACGATGTTGAAAATATGCAAATTGCCTAATAGGTCAACACACATGCATGTGCCAACAAATATATTTCAAAAATCTCTGCATAAAAACTTTGAAGTTTGAAAACAATTTTTTATCAAACTTCTGATTGTTTTCCACATACTTAAAAGTTTTTCAATACTTTGAATTTGAGACATATTTCCGACACTTAACTAAAGCAAAATACTCAATTCTTTAAAAAGTTCCTCCGCAATACCGAGTGTAATTTACGGAGTCTCGCACCTGGCCTATGCACAATTATGCTTACAGAGTATCCATCCTCACAAAACTATAATCTTCAAAAATAAATACAACAATATCCTAATAATCTATTTTTAAACTTCAGCTTGTTGTTAAAAAAAAAAAAAAAAAAAAAAAAACAGAGAGATATTCTTCAAGTGCAAACTGTGAATGGAGTATCATGCCTTAAAAACTGTAGCCCTAAATTTCATCTTTTTTTTTCCGTCTTTTTTGTAATAGATATTTTGTTGCTTTGAAGTTAGATAATCTTAAGGAGAGAGAGACAATGTCTTGTATATTAGTGGGATTATATAATATCTTTGGTTTTCTTTATTACCCAATTTTCTTATATATATTTAATTTGTTTCCTTTTATTTCATAATTTCAGATATATCTTAGAAGTTTAATTTATGTTCGGAAAATTTTCTCTCGTAACATTAATTTCATATTTAAGTAAGACAAAAAAAAAAGATCAAATAAAAAATTAAAGAATTAACATTAAGATTGTGATCTCATGTCTTTTTTATATAAAAATAATTAACCATAAATAAAAGGATTCATATGTGATGAAATTAATAAAACATAATGTTTTAAAAAAATAAATGTGTATTTTAATCAATTTATCAAAACAAAAAATAAGAACAAAACGTCAAAGAACAATTTTAAAATTCCAATAACAATTCCGAATTTTTTTATTACTCCCAAAACACGCCCGCCCCCACCGGCCCAATCACGTCTCCGTTGACAAACTTTAACAATTAATTTATCTAATGGCCGGTGCAAAGTAATTATTACCCAACGAGTGTAAAGGCACGCTACACGTTTATATATTTAGATTCATACAAAAAAAATTTTAAATAAAATAAAACCGTTTACTGTGCACCTGTCGTGCGAGTCGCGACACTAGAAAGAAGAAAAGTCGAGATCAATCATTATTAAGATTAATCAGTTGGACGTAGAGGTGTCAAATGGATCGGATTGGCCAAGAGCTAGGTGGCTTAGCCCAGTTTGGCCCCATCCAAGCCCAATTGATGAACAGTAACAAACAAGTTGGGTTGGTTCAGAGGTAATTTTATCAGTTCTTATTGGGCTTGATCATAATAGCCCGGTCTAAGCCCAGGCTTGAGCCCATGATCGGCCAGGCCTAGGCCCGGGAAGAATTTTTTATTTTATACCTTTTTGAGTTAAAAATTTTGAAAATACCTCACTTTCTAAAAAATTTTATAAAATGCCCTTGATCGGGATTCCCAAATCCAATCTAACTATTCATGTGGGCCAATGTGGTTTTTTTTAATAAAGTGCAGACTTTAAAGAATTTTCACTAAAACCCCTCTTAGAATATTTTTGATCATTTAAATCCATTTCCTAACCATCTTTCAAATGCTTTCTATATCAGTTAAAAAATTTAATGTTTCACAAAAATTTCAAGTAAATCTAATAAATCAAGTAAAACCTCCCGTATCAAATTGGTGTCAGAGCCATAAAGATCAATAAAATTTTAAAATATGGAATATATAGAATTAAAACTTTCAATCATAATCCTTTTAATAACTAAAGAGTTATTTGTTTATTTACATGAATTAAATTATAAAGATTTTTGTGATGATTTAAATGTTGATCTATTATCTTGTGATTTCTCATGTGATGAAACTGATTGGCAGTTACCTTCGCCATGAAGAGTCAACTGTTTAAACACACTAAAGGATTTCAAAGAGTTGACAGAAAGTACAAGTATTTGATGACACTAGAGAATGCAGCCAAGGAGCATAAAAATGCTAGAATAAGGAAACTATACTAGAGAATTATAAAGAAAGAAGGGTTGTAATGATTCTACTTAGCAATGCCTAACTATACACAACATAGGCTTCTTGTAGAATTAAATCTATATCAAAGAGAGTTGATTTGCTATTATTAAGGAATCCAGCTTATCATAGAGAAGATGATTTTAGAATTTATTTTTTGAAGACCAAAATACAACAAATAAATGAGGTTCTTAACGTTTTAAGTCAAGCATGAAGACAAATAAACATCTTAAACGATGGATACAAAGTATAAATCTAATTTTGAGTTTAAATATAATTCTCGAATAATATAATCGAGAATATGAATACATTAAAGCAGAAGAGAATAAAGCAAAAATATAAAGTTGCAGACAAAAGATAAAAGATACTCAACAAAATGCTCAAATATATTGGGATAGATATAAAAAATACAAATGGATAAAATAAATAAAAATATTGAAGAATTAAATACAGAAATGAATAAAATACTTGAATTACTATTTGTTCTAAGTCAAGAACTTAAAGAATTAAAAATAGAGGTTCAAATCTTAAAGATTTGTAATTCAAACATTGAAGATTTAATAAACAATACCTATCTAAAGAAAAATAAATTCGACAAAAAAATAAAAGAAAGAGAAATTATAATAAAACCAATAAAAACTGTTAAAGAAACTGTACATCCAAATTCTTTTGATGCTGAGTAGAGTGTCGAATCCCACAGGGATTGTGATTTGGCCTGTGAAAGTGACTCGTGTTGTTTATCTAAACGGATCAAATTGAGTAGTGGTTTTATTTTTCTAAATAAAGCCTTTCTTTTCATTCACCTAATTCCCTATTCTAATCCAATCCCAAACTTGAATGGTTTCATGGTTCTGTGAAGCGTAAGAACAAATATATCCAAAATCTCTCTCGAGCATTGCTGAATTAATTCACACAATCTCTCTAAGCCTAAGACTAACCAATTCTCATTCAATTAATCCCAACTTTAGAAATTATTTATATGAATTTTAATCACTGCCTTAAGGCTCAAACAATGTTAAATTCATTCTCATGCAACTTTAACACCATTTGATCTCGTCTAACTAGAGCTACAATCGTAAATCGTCTCTCGACCTCATCACGATTCTCAAATTCGCTAATTAGGAGTGATCAAACCCTAATCACGTATTAAATTATTAAACGAGAATCACACAACAAAAGACATACGAAAATAGATTCAAATTCACGGGATTTTCATAGAATAATGAAAAAGGCAAACTACACCATCCTTACATTTAAATAAAATTAGTTCATAATGAAACTAAAAACAAGAACAAAATTTGGAAAAGAATTCTTAAAAGGAGAAGAATTAAACTTATTCGATGGAAATTTCAGACGTAAACTTCCCTCATTCAGAATTCTTCCTTCTTCTGTTCCCTAAAAATCCCCAAAAGATGAAAAATATGAAAAAGAAATGTTCTAAACTCTAAAACCTAGCTAAAAAACATGAATCCGTAGTTGTGGGAATGTTTCTGGACATAAAAAGGGGCAGAAAAACCCTAGCGCCGCCTTCCAAAAATAGAGTCCTAACTGAACGTGGAAAGCTGTTAATTGTTGTCGTGGATTTTGGGTAAGTACCCAAACTTACAGATTCGTTTAACTCCCCAATGACTGAAACTGGGTACATACATGAAATATTTTGGGTATATATCCAAACATACAAATTCGTTTCTTCTCTAAATGGCTGAAATTGTGTTGATACCCAAAATATCTTGTGCAAGTACCCAACTCTTGACTACCACTTTTCATCTCCTTGATGGTACATTTCCCATTTCACCTACAAAACAACGATTTAACTCAAATTTAGGCATAATAAGATTCAAATGGAGAAAAATACATGATAAGTTCGACAAAATACACATAAAAATCAAGTAGAATTACGGACTTATCACATATATGTTGAATGTTGAATTACCTAAAATAATAGCTGAAGAAGAAGCCCTTAAAAAGGAAGAAAAAGGTAAAGATATAGCTACATCATCTAATCCACCTAAAGAACAAAATTCTGAATCTCAGATAGATAAAGATGAATGAAATTAATGAATTAATTGATCAATTTGAAAAAATAATTTTTTCTAAAATAGAGGAATATGAAGTCTTAGTTAACACAAATAATACAACTGGAGACCTAAGTGGTACAATAAAACCAAAAAATATGGAAATAGATAAATCAAAAATGATGTCTATTCCTAAATATAGAAGGCAATATTATGATCATATAAAAAAAGATAAATATCACAAACAATTAGATAAATTCACTCCAGATAATAATTATAGTAAACCTATAAATCATGAAGGTTCTAAATTAAATATAGATTGCAAAGAAGACACTAAAAAAGCCATAATTTCATGGACAAAATACTATGAAAGTTCTTTTTTTATATAACGCTGACAATACATGGACGTCAAATAGACAAATAGATTATTTAATCGCTATATTTGATGGAATTGTTTTCAATTGGTGGCAAGAATTAACTGAAAATACTAAAGCATTAATAAAAAGAAGTGTACGAACTAAATTAATAGATAATACAAAAAAAGGAATTGTAATTTTAGTTGCCTATCTTTCTAGTGAATTTCTAGGAGAAAATTGGCAAGAACCTGATAAAGAAATTGCTAAATAAAAAGAAAAAGCAAGAACTAATTTAATAAACCTTAGAATTTGTAGCATGAAGAATCTAAATAATATACATGTGAATTTAAAGAATATTATTACACACAATACTGTAGTAATGAAGATCAGAGTATATATTTGAATATGTAGTTTTTAAAACTTCCACATCCTTGGAATAAATATATAATGAATAAATGGAAGGAAGAAAATAAAGATTTAACCTCAACTCTAGTAAGAAGGATTAGCTCCCTCTTTTCAGAGCTAAGTAAATTATGTAAATCTCAAGATTTATATAGAAGAACTAAAAAATTTTCATCATTATATTGTAATGAATTTGAGGTATCCAATCAATGGGAATGTAATAAGGAAAGAATTAATAAAAAGAAAAGAAGGTTTCATAAAAAGAAATATAAAAAATACAATAATTTTCAAAAGAAAAATAGAAAACCAAAAAGAAGATATTTTAAAAGAAAACCTAACTATTAAAGAAATAAAAACCTTTCACAATGCCAATGTTGGAATTGTGGAGAAATTGGACATAAATCACCATAGTGTAAAAAAACCTAAAAGGATTCAGAATATTGAAGCCGAATTCATAGAATTACAAGATGAATTATCTGAAGTTTCAAATATAGAGAATTATATAGATAAAGAAATATACATTGAAAAGGAAGAATACGCCAGTAATTCTGAGAATGAATAAAGATATAATAGAAACTGAAGATTCAGATAAAGAAGTAAAGGTTTATGAATGATCAAAAGGTTATGCTCAACGGATAACCTTTGATCAAGAAACTTTAGCAAAAATAAAAGGTTTAAGAGTTGATGCAACTAATCCTACCAAAAGCATTTTTACAATTTTTGGTAATCTAACAAAAAGAGAAATAATAAATATTTTATGACTATCATGCAGTTGAAAGATCCATAAATGTGAACATACTAAAGGGCAAATTAGATTAAATTTGCTTACTAAATCCTCAATAACTCAAGCTTTAAACAAAATAAAAAATATAGAAGTAAGAATGAAGATAAAATATGTTTATCTTGGCAGGATTCAAATCCTAGTTAAAGCTTTATTTAGAGATGGAATAGATAGTTCTATGGTTATTTCACTTCATGACCAAAGGCTTAAAGACGCTAAAATTAGGCATTTAGGAACAGTCAAAAGAAATTTAATATACTCAAAATTTCGTTTTGATTGTTATCCTAAATATAGTGTTGACATAAATGATCAAAACATAAATGATACTTTAAGTTTACACTTTCAGCTATTAAAAGATTTGAAACTAAGAGATAAACGTCAAGCATTTACCTTTTACTATAGAGCAATATATGTTTTTTCCAATAGTAATTACGGTAAAATATATCAAGATAAACCTTATATAGAAATTGATGATGAATGCCGTAATATAACTACAATAAAGTTACCAATGATAGAGGAAATTGAAGACATAAGAGATTATGAAGTAAAAATAGATAGAAAACCTATACTAGAATATGGATCTAGTAGTGGTTTAACTCCACAAATAGATTTTGGAGAAAATACAATATCAAGAAGAAATGTTAGTAAGATACCTCTTAGTAATGTAGAATTCACCAAATAAAATATAACCAATACAATGGTTATAAATGACAAATATTTTAATGGTCAAGAATATATTGAAGGACCAAATATAGTAATTGATACAGGAGCCAGTGGCAATCACCTTGCAAGACATAAAAATAAAGGATTAATTGCAAAGGTTGCTTCAACTATATTTCAATATAAAAATTTTGAAGGTCATTTAATAACTTGTGATCAAGAGGTACACGTTTCAATAATTTTCGATGATTTAAGAATAATTGTACCTTGTTATATAGATAGTGATATGGTCGGAGACTATTACGATATAATTTTGGGTAATAGTTTCTTAAACCAGTATAATTACTATAAAATAGAAAAACATGGGGTCACAATTCAAATTGAAAATATAAAAATCTTCTGCAAAATATATGAATGGAATTAATTTTCCTTTGAGTGTCTTTGTATAGATAATAGTACAAGATACTAATATTGTAATACCTGTAATTCTATAAACGGAGATTCTATTACAAGATACATATTTCGATGAGAGCCATAGATGAAAAGATGGAAGATAAAATATTAAGGACCCAATTGAAATGAAAAAGAAATCCAATTGAGTATGAATTGGAAGTTTTGAGGATCAAATGACCAGAAAGAAAAATACTTGAGGTCTTAAATATATTGAGTGGGGTATATTTGTAAAGTTCATTAAGTTTGGGGGCCTAATTGAAAGAATTAGAACTTGTAGGACTTGAGTTATGTACTTTTGGACTGAATTGAAAATGGCTCGAAACTTCGGGATTTAAGGTGTAAGGCGGTTATAAATTGAGGGACCATGTTGCAAATTCCAAAAAATTGGGCTCTTTCTTGTTCTTCTTGAACTGAACACGTACACACACATATACATATATTCGGATAATTCGATTAGGATTTTGAATTACACAAGTCCTACAAGATGTGAATGTATGAATATGACGGAAAGTTGTTCGTGCATGGAGTAAATTTATGTATGTGTAAAGAGGTTAGTAAGTGAAGTATATGGGAACCTAAAGAACTAGTTTTGTAATGATTTTGAGAAGTGAATGTGACATTGAACAATGAACTTAGCTTACTATTATATGTACGTATAAGTTATGGCTTTTTGGCAAGGATCGAGGCCACGCATGTGTGAAATCACAAGTTAAGAATTTGAGTTAATGGCCATAAAGACCCTGAGGTTTAGTCAATAAAGGAACTCTGCTTGATATGGAATTGTAATAGATTATGGATTGTACTCGATTAAGCTATGCAAATGTGATGTTAGGGCATGAGTACAAGGCGAATTGTGGAGTCGTTTTATTTTGAGACATTAATTGTTGATTTTAGATCCAGGTCTACTTGATCGAATAGCGATCGGCTCGGGGTGGTCTGCTCCGGGCCAGGGTGCTACAAATATAACAACTTGTGCCTTAATAGATAATGGTTCACAAATAACTTTGTTTAAATCCTTTCTCTATACTAAATGGCAAGAGAATGGAAATATAAAGATAAAGGGTGTTATGGGTGGAAATATAAAGATAAAGGGTGTTATGAGTCAAGCCGAACACATTAATAAAAAGGAAGATAAAGTAAATATTATATTATGAAGTAAAATTGTTATAATAAATACTATTTATGAATATAACTCTATTGAAACTAATAAATTGTTAGGAAATGATTTTCTACAACAATTTCAATTTTATTCACAGAATTTGTATTCTATAATCCTTAAAACTAAATGTAATCATTATTTAAAATTACCAAGAATAAATGAGCCATTCAGAGTTCAGCCAGTGAAAGTTGGTGGACTGCATGATAAAATTTCGATAAAAATACATAATATAACAATAAAAAGGATAACTCTTGAAGATGTAATAAAACGGATAAAAGAAAATTATAATGATCGTCCTCTAGCTTTTTACAAGGAGTCAGATTTAAAGGCAAAAATAAAGTTAACTAAAAATACAGTTATAAAAGAAAGACCTATATTATATACTGGAAAGAATATAAAGGAATTTGATAACCAAATAAATGAATTATCACATAAAAATCCACCTTTAATTTGATTGTAGTTTTGGATTTTGGCAAATAAAAATGGAACCTGAAAGTATAAAATATGCAACATTTAGTTCTCCTTAAGGACAATTTGAATGGTTAGTTATGCCATTTGGATTAAAGAATGCACCTTCTATATATCAAAGAAGAATGGATAAAGTCTTTAATAAGTATAAAGACTTTCTTGTCGTTTATGTTGATGATGTTTTAGTTTCTTCTAATACTTTAGAAGAACATAAAACTCAGCTATTTCAATTTGCTAAAACTTGTAAAGATAATGGTATAGTCTTATCCGAAAGGAAAGCTATAATTTGTAAAGAAGAAATAGAATTTATAGGGTTAAAAATAAATAAAGAAGGAATTAAACTTCAACCCCATATATCTAAGAAAATCTGTGAATTTCCTGATAAACTGAAAAATAGGAATCAAATTGAAAAATTCGTTGGTTGTTTAAATTATGCTGAGGGATTCATAATAAATCTTGCTAAAAAGAAGCATAAGATTCAAAAATTGCTTCGAAAAAATAATACTAAAGGATGAAACAATCAACATACAGAAATTGTTAAAAATTTAAAGGAAGAATGTAAAACATTACCTGAATTAAAACTTCCAGATGAAAAGGATAAATTGATAATACAGACAGATGCTTCAGATCTCTACTGGGCAACACTACTTAAAATCGATTTCAATGAGATATGCAGGTATACGAGTGGTACTTTTGATCAAGCTGAGGTCAACTATACAACCCATGAGAACGAACTTCTAGCCATCATAAAAGGAATTCAGAAATTATCTCTCTTTCTATATCAAAGACCTTTCAAAGTTCAAATTGATAATACCCAGATACAATCTTTGGTTTTCAATAAATTATCAAATACACCTCAATATAGAAGGCTACATAGATGGCAAGTTTTTCTATCCTTTTATAGTTTCAAAATAGAGTATATAAAAGGTTCAGAAAATTTTTAGTCGATTTCATTTTGAGAAATACAGAATTTGGAAAAGCATGAGTTCTCCAACTCTAAAATGGATGAGATGGGTGTGTATTTCCCTTTAAATGCAACTAGAGTGATTGTATGCACTATACATACAACTAGTCCACTGTCTAACAGTTGGTGGTAAAGACTTCTCAAATCCGTTGATGGGTGACAATTTTCCAAAAACTGTATTGATGATACAGATCATCTTATAAATTCTTATTTTTTCTGCAGGAATAAATTTCTAAAGAAAGATGAATCTTAATAAAAAGGCAAATGAGCTAACGAATGAGATTGCTGATATTGTCTTGGTTTGTTAAGACATTGTTGATATCAATAAAGCTCCAAAAGATTTGATTGAATTAAATTTTAAAATAGTATTAGAAATTTCTCAAGAAGGACTTAGAAGAGCCCTTTATATTCAAGAAAGTTTAAATTTGTTCCTTGTATCCAAAAATAAAGAAAAGGAAAATGAAAAAATGAGTGATGCTAAAAATGAGAGTGATAAAAAAAAAAGCAATAAAGGAAAAGATAAAGCAGAGTTTTCTGGAGTTCAAGCCAAACCCTTATTTGATAAAGATTTTATTGACTCCATGAAAAATAAAGGCAAAGCTTCAAAATCTCATGATAATTCAGAGGTTATTGAAGTTAAAATTTCTAAAGCAGGAAGCTTCAACAGCAGGAGTTCCAGTGATGAGGAGTTTGTTCCCACAAATAAATGGGAAAATGAGTATAAAGAAGTTGCAGAAAAAACCTACAAATGGGTGAATTCTAGGAAACTATTCTACACTAAATGGTATAGTGTTCATCCAAGAATCACGGCCATGTTTAGAGCTGATCCTCATAAAGTCTTTCAGCTTGCAAATTATGGATTTCTGGATCTACTATATGTTGATAAAGATCTTCATGAAATTTCAGCATTTGATGATCGCTCTAAATCACAGGTCAGTCAAGTTGCTAGAAATAGAGCAATCGTACTCAAGTTCTATTCTATAGCCCCAGAACCTGAGATACGAATCAAGCATGAAGTCCAGCATATGATTACCATAGATGTTTTGACTACAAATTTAAAGATTGAAATTGGTATAAAGAACTTTCTATCTTTTAAGTTCACCAACTTATGGATTACAGAACGAAGAGCCTTTGGGTATTAAAGTTATTCAATCCATTGCTGAGTCTCTTTCGGAGCGTCAATATGAGACACTCATGCAGGCTAACAATTGGATTTTATTAAGGAAAAGAGGACAAATTAAATCTCCATTTCTAACGGAATTCCTTAATAAATTCATCATACATGAGTTTTTCTACACAGAGGCTATAAGGAAAAAGGCTTGCAGAATGATTAGGTGTTGCAAATCATGATGTAAGCACTTACGTCAGTGCAAGTAGTGACGGATGCCATGACGTCATTACTCACCAAAAAATTGTGGCAGACAACTGTTGATGCATAAAGATAAAGGAAATAAGACTGACAACGCGTGAAGATAAAGAAAAAAAGACAATGTGTTTCCAGCGCATAAAGAAAGTGACTTCGGATGTGTAATAAAAATTTGAAGTCCGAATAGTTATATTTTGATCTTTATAAATTGTGCTAGGTTTTTTATTTGGAGGGCATCGAATCCTCAATCTGAAAAACACTTTGTATGAGAAACCTAGTATAGGAAATCAGCCTTAGAAAAATCTTTGAAAAACTTTCTAAATCTTGTTTGTATAAATCTCCTTTGAAGGAAATAAAGCCATTTTATTTTCATAAATTTCGAGTATTTGAAGTTTTAATATAAGAATCTTTTATTCTTATATTTCTCTTTACTTTCTAAAATCCTCCAAATCTTACGAAGGCCATAGTGATTGCACGCATCGCTTGAGACAGTAGCCATTTGGAATTGTAATTCCCGTGAAGCTAGGAGGGTGTTTGGGCAAACACCAGTCAGATTTGTCAAGGTGAAAGAAGACAAGTCCCTAGAAGATCTAAAGGAGGTAATATATGTTTAAAAGATTTAGATATTAAGATTTCTCTACTTGAGTTATGAAAATTTATGATTTTAGAGTACTTTATTATTAATCATGATTTTGAGAACATAGTTTACTTATTTGTGCACATAAAATGGGTAAGGATTTTGATATCATAAAAAATTAATTTAAAAGAAGAAATAATTATAAACATAAAATAGCTATTTTAAAAGTACTAAAAATTTACCTGAAGACCTAAAAATGCTTATTGCAACATATAATAATAAAGAAGACTATGTTTTTGATTATATCAATAAAAGTATTAATAAAAAGTTTCTTGATAACTATGTGAAAGAACTAAAAAACATAGAAAATGATATTCAAGCACTTTGGGAAAGGGAAATGACAATAGAAAATTATATTCTCATAACTATTAAAAATCGAGAAAGAATAAATTTAATAAAATTCATATATCATGAAACATGGGATCTACTTTCCTTTTTCTAAATAAAAGGTATCGAATCTTAAACAAACCTAAAGTTTTAGGACAATAAAGCAAATAAATAAACTTTCAATAGTGAAATTACTATTTAAATAATGAAATCACTATTCAAAAGGGGTAAAATGAAAAGGATTTTATAAAGTAGGGTATTTTGAATATAAAAGTATAAAAATAGGATATTTTAAAAATATTTTCCAGGCCCGGCCCAGGCCCCTTATATATATATATATATATAATATCAACTTATCAAGTATACATTATACTATATAAGTGTATGCATATCATGTAGTGATATATATATATACATATATATAGTTATATACCAAAACCAAATCATATATATTCATATATATAATATATTACTATTTTTTTTATATAAAGTTCATTTTCATTTTATTATTCAATTCTCAACACTATAGTCTATAATATAAAAGTAATAAATGTTTGAATAAGTTTAAGAAAAAAATACTAATTTATATTTATATATAAAACATAAAGTATATAAGATAATATATTTTTCAAAGTAAACAAAAACAACAAAGGCCCTACCCGGCCCAGAAAAGCCCGGCCCACCAAACTTGGGTTCATGGGCCGAGCTGGGCCAGCCTCACATCTCCAAGCCAGGCCTAGGCCTAGCCCGCCTCCAAGCAATCTTGGGCCAACCCGGCCGGCTACAATACTCGGGCCTGGGCTGGGCCGACCCATTTAACACGTCTAGTTGGATATATTCCACGTGTGTGAAAAATGAAAAATAATAAAATTTGATTATATATTTAAATTCAGATAGTATAAATTATAAATATTTAATAATTTTTTATGAGTATAATTTTTTTAACTATTTTTAGTATTTATTAAATTAAGTGAAAAATAGAATAATTTGAAAGTAAAATTGATTTAAGTAAAACATGTACAAAGAGCAAAAAAAATATTGAGAGATAAAAGAGGAAAGAGAGAGATCAATTGAGGAAAAAAAAACCATGGAGTTGAAAGGGGAGAGAATCTTAAGTGACAAACTAAAAATATCAAAAGTAGTTACTAAATAGGATTAGTGATGTATATAATAGTATAGATAATATACATAACGTCGTAGCAACCTACTCCATTAATTAGTGGCATCTTGTTGTGAGTATTATAGTGTTAAGTAACTCTATTTAATCTTTGACTTTTTTTTTATATGCGTGATTTTGAACTTTCTAAAATATCCTTAATTTACTTTTAAATTTCCTTCTTTATTCTCTTTCCTCTCTCCTCTCTCATATCCCTTTTTCTAGTATTTTCTTTAACTTCTTTTTTTCTACTTATTTTGTTAATCACAAAATTTAATCTTAGTTTAATTTTAATTTTTCATTTATCATAAATTTTGTCAATATATTAAATATAGTTGAAAAGATAGTATAAATAATAAAAATAGTTATTATATATACACACATTTATACAGAGTCAATAAAAAATTTATTTTAAATTTAATCATTTTATGAGATTATATCTTATTTTTATTTTGTACATACATCGAGCGTGATCAATATATTAGTATATATTACTATCCAAATCATCAAAATAAAATGCTAATGAATTAGGATTCGAAATATGAAAGAGTGACTAAGTGTACTGGAGTCCACATACAACAACTTAAAAGACATATCATAATTTAAACGTCTACGCCCAATTGTTCAAATACATATATATATATATATATATATGTATGTATGTATTTGGTTACTCTTTTTCTATTTTTTTGGTTACTTAAATTGTTCAAATATGCCCCCATAACTTTGACCCCTTTAATAATTTTAATTAAGATTCGCCCCTCATTTAGACCACTGTATAGAAAAATCAATAGTATTTAAATCGCTTCGAGATGGATGAAGTGCTCATGATGAAATTTAAATTGCTCATTGCGGGGCTGAAGTGGTTGGGAGGAAAAGGTGTGCCGAACGTTGTGATAGAAGGTGATTCACTGCAAATGATACAATTTCTGCAAAAATCAAACTTGTGCATTTCTTTCTACCAGAAACAAGTTGAAGAATGTTGTGTGCTCATGAGACAATTTCAACAGGTGGTGCTTTCCCGTGTGAAACGAACGGCCAATAGTACGGCGCATGCGCTTGCGTCTTTTTCCGCTTGTAACTTATCCAGTTTTGAAGTATGGGGGAACCCCTTGGACTGCATTATTAATGAATTGTATCATGATAAGTTACAAGGTGAGTAATAATATTTCTAGGAACACAGTTCTTGAGATTTGATAATAATAATAAATAAATAAATAACAGTATTTTCACAATATGTATTGTGTAGAATATTCAAACTTCAAATCTGTAAAATGGTCTGCAATTTTTGAGGTAGTTGCCAAAATGTTCAATATGTCAGACATCATGGAAAATCAAGACAGCCCTATTGGTAATACTTCGTTTAATAACATCACATTAAATATTCTTTTTAGGTAATTGGTCACCTTATTATACATCTAGAGCTGGTATACGCACTTCACAAAATTTTAGTACACACCACATTTGTCCATGAGTAAAGTATGAAAATATTAATTACTCAATAATTAATGAAAGAATATTGATATCTACACTATTATATATTTGAAGAATGTCTTTTGATCACAATTTGCAACTTTGACCAAATTCTTAATTCTTAAAATTTTGAATTTTTTGAATTATTTAAAATAATTTATTTGATTGGTTGGCATTAATTACAAATTTTTTAATTCTCTCTCCCAATCATTGAAACCCACTAACTATCCATAATGATATTTTTAATACTTTTGTACTCTCTCTCCCGCTCTCATTAAAATTTAATAGTAGCTTTCAATAAAAATATATACATAAAAAAGATTCTAATTACAATATTACGTAATACTATCAAATTAGTTATGATTTAAGAAATGTTAGGAATACAAATATTAAAATAATGTCCTTTATGGTAAGTTTCTCCTCAATTTTTTTTAAACATTCAATTAAAATTTATGTAACTCAAACTTGAAAAAATGTCTTTTAATATGGTATGTCATATCCCAAATTAAATTATTATTTTAAAAGGATTAAAAAAATTAAAACGTGGACACAATATTATCAATAATATATTATTTCATCTTTTTATTATCTAACCTTTTATTATCCAACTTTTTTTTTCAGTATCATACCTTTTATCTTTAATTTTTTTGTTATTAAATTGTCAACATATTCAATTTTTGTTTATTTATGGCTCTTTACTTCCTAATAAACCTATTTTGTTTATTTATTGTTATTTATATAGTTTAATGCTATTCATCCGAAAATGAATTAAGATACGAAAGAAAATTATTTATCCAAAGAGAGAGAGAGATAGAGAGAGAGAGGGAGAGAGGGAGAGACAGAGATGGCTATGAAAGGAATTTCAAAATATTTAAAACATTTAATATTCATCTTATGCAAGTTTAGTGCAAAAGCTTTCTTTGAAAATGTAAAAGAAGATTCACAACATCCAAGATACATCAAAAGTACTTGGTGTTTCATAATTTAATTTTTTTTTGTAAACTAAATTTTAATTTATTTTATGATGATTCAAATCCATATATATTTTGGTGCGCAAAAAAGAAAATCATAGTGTCACATTTTCTAATGTGGATAATAATCCATTATTTTGTGATTTATTAACTTATAGTAGCTCATAGTTTAACATTCATAACTTTAATAAATTTAAAAATTTTATTTATAACTTTAGTCCCATACTTTTTCCCTTAGAAACAAATTTAGTCTTTTCTTTTTAATTTCCTCTAATTTCATCATTAGCTCCAGTTTTTGGTGGGAACTACAAATTAGAAAATATAAGTTGATCGAATACCACTAAGCAAATATTTTATCAGCACTTAATAATTGAAAGTCATCTTCCACTTTTTAAATCAACTGCATGTAATTATCTCCTTTTCCAAGGACAGGCCGAGGTACAATTATTGTGAAAGTCATATAAGGATGACTCTGAATCATTCATTATACATAAAAAATTTGTTTAGGATATTTTGAATAATTTTATTTTCCAACCAAAATGTCTCATCAATTTGTGGAGAAAATGATGAAATTGAAGAAAATAAAAAAGCGAGGGACTAATTTGTTTTCAAGCAAAAATCAGGGACTAATTTCAATTTTACCTCCAATTATAGGATGTGTGTGTGTGTGTGTGTGTGTGAAATAGATAACACAATAAAAATTATGCATTTAAATATCAAAATTTTATTAAAGGCAGAAGTTTATTGTCATTTAAACACACCTCACTCACTTGATTTTTTGGCTTTTAATAAAATCAACATTTTAATATATATATATATATATATATTCGTTTTATTTTCTTTGATCAATTTGGCATAATTAGAAAATTGACTTTTATAAGTTTGTTCATTCTTCGAAAAACCTTGTTTTGAAAATTTTGCCTGATTGGCCACAAATTAATTATAATAACGTTTTTGTTTGCTTAATTATTAAACATTATGGCATATTATATTTTGTTTATCGTGGACTAATTTAATCAGTATCAATGTAAGAAATATATGGTGCTTTAAATGTTCCTGAATTTATCGGATGAAATGATATCTACACTGAAATAAATGGCATTATTTTTCATTTACTTTTTGAGGGGCCGCAGTTAATAATTTAAATGTATTTGACCGATTCAATACCTGACTTTATCTTCTATTGTAAGCTATTGAAAAATGAATAAATTGACATTATAAAATTTTCTTAAAATATGTACGACTATTATCATATCAAAGTTAATTAATAGCCACGTTCTTCATGATAGCTAACATAATAATTGGCGGGTGTGGTGGTAGAATAATAAACTAAGGGATAAAGTCAAAAGAGCATCGAAATGTCAATTGTCATATGTTCATATCATATCATATTATATTAATTAAACTTAGTGGGCTACAACGACTACTTGCCGAACATGGCTGCTACATCGCCCTATAAAAACCAATATATTGCATGCAAAATTTGAGATATCTAACAAAGCTCTATAGAGAGAGTTCGAAGGGATCAAAAGAAGTTTCAAATTTAGAGTTGAAAGTTTAGAAGAAACAATACACACACACACACATGCATATATATTGATGATACCATATCTTGTCCCACATCGAAAGGAGTTTAGAGACTTGGCAAGCTTATAAGCTTCAATCCCTCTCTCACCTTGCGAGGCACCTTTTCATCAAAGGACAAAACCCCACCGTCTCAAGGTGTGGGACAATACCTCGCAGGGTCGGACCTCCATGTTCGGCGACGAATTTGGGCATCATCAAATGGCGCTGTCTGTGGGGACGATGGCCCTGTGCCTCTTCCCAAGTCCCTCGACTGGGGGGCTTATGATGATACCATATCTTGTCTTACATCGGAAGGAGTCTAGAGACTTGGCAAGCTTATAAGCTTCAGTCCCTCTCTCACCTTGCGAGGCGCCTTTTCATCAAATGACAAAACCCCACCGTCTCAAGGTGTGGGACAATACCTCGCAGGGTCGGACCTCCATGTTCGGCAACGAATTTGGGCATCATCATATATATAGTGGCCATCTAACATATTCCAATCCTTAACATAGAAAAATTCTCAACTCTGTATGAGAAAATAGTATAAACTTGCGAAGAATATGAGAATGCTTTAGGCTGGTATACCATGGCGTTCCAAAGGAACTTTAATAAGAGATAAAGGTCAAGTTAAGCAGATGATCTCTCCATGGAAACCAAGTAAAGAACCTCTACGCATCGAAGGTAAATGGTAACTTTTCATACAAAGTAATAACTTGGGAAAAATATTATTTTTTCAGTTTTCATATCAATATTTGCTTTTAATTGTTCTCAAATTTCATACCAAAACTTCTGTTTTATTGCAATTTATTGCAACATATTAGTAATAATCGATAGGAATAATTTTCGCAAATTACACTAAAATTGTGACTTTAGCATGCACTAAACCACTTTTTTAAAAAAAAAACACTTTGCCCCCTTAAATTATCTTAATTGGAGTGTTTTGCCCATTGTTCAACTTTCCAAAAACCTTCCAGAAGATTAAAGGCAATTTGTCCTCTCAAATTGCTTAAACCTAAGCACTTTGCCCCTTAATGGGGGTTTTTTTTTTATTTTAATATTTATAGCACTTACCTCCTAAATTTGTTCTTGTGAAATATGTAACCACTTCTTGATTAATCAATATTATACGGGTTCTCTACTTGATTTCCATTGGAAGATCAAACAACTTTACGGCCTTCATTTCCAACGACATCAATGCTAGGGATGGCAATGGATCCGGGTTGGACCCGAACCCGGACCCTGACCCGCCCCTAATGGGGCGGGTTTGAAGGCCCCTAACCGGGTCCGGGGCGGGTCCCGGGTCTTCATTTTTTGGACCCGGACCCGCCCCGAACCCGCCCCGGTTAGTTATTTTTATATATTTTTATTTATTATTTTATGTAAATTTATATAATATACATCTATATTTCATATATAAAAGTATATATTATATAAATAGTTACTTAAAAAAATAAATATGATACTCTTGTATATAAAAAATAATTATATAACATTAATAATTAAGTTATGATTTCAAAATATGTACAAATAAATATGTGATAATGATGTTTTAGTAATGTTTTTATTTTTTTCATATTTATAAAGTTGTAATAATATCAATTTTTAAAAAAAAATATTTTTTTTAATTATTTTTAAAACTTAACCCGGGTCTACCGGGTCCACCCGGGTCCGGGGCCGGGTCCAAAATTTCCCCGGCGGGGCGGGTCCCGGGTTTGGCCAAACCCGCCCCATACCCGCCCCGTTGCCATCCCTAATCAATGCCACCTAAACGCCATGGTTTATAAGCCTAAAATATCCCCATTCTTGACTAGTTTTTATTATTTTCTCCAACAAAGTTGAGAATTCTTGCATGTCAATGACTGAAATGTTATTTTGTGGTCATTACATATATATATATATATATATTTTTTTTTTTTTTTGATTCTTTCGTAACTTTTAACTCTGAACACTAAATTCACAGCTGTCATGATCCCTTTAATTTGTACCTACAATTGTCTACTTTTCAATTTTCTTTTACTTTTTTTAATCAAGATTCTTGTTTCAAATATAGTATAAGTCTATCGATTTTGTTATTTTTGAATTGCGATTTGTTAAAAAATTAGTTAATTGTCGTTTGAGAATAAAATAAGAAAAAAAGATGATCATAAAACATGACTTTCTCAATTTGAGGCTTTTTAATATTTGGAGCCAATAATGCTTTTTGGGCACTTGTTTGGATCCAATCCCTCCCCCCACCTCCCCCGCGCCCCCCCGCAACCACACATATATACTTGTTTCGCACACACCAACACACGCAAGTTCGCACATAATGGAGAATTATAATTTAAAATAATAATAGTAATAATAAAATTAATAAAGTAAATAAAAAATAAAAATGAAGAAAAAGTAAGATAAATAGCAACCTGGGATTGTTGGCTCTAATTTATCAAATAGGATTCTTTATTCTAAAATAGTATTTCATCTCTTATTTCATAATTCATATTCATACAATGTGTATAAAATTATTTCTTTAATTATACACTTAGTCTGGAGTCTTTACACTTGGTGTATATCCATAAATTAAAATTAAATATAAAATATGATTTGAAATAGAGAATCTCGTGTGCTAATTTATACATTGTTTTGGTGTAGCTATTTAATAGCTATGATTAAATTTTGTGGGCCTACCCTGTAAAGAAGTCCACTGGTTGTTGGGATTGAAGCTATATTTTAGAATTTTACGTGGTTTCAATGGGAACTCAATCTCAGTGGTGACTTTTCGTTAAATCATAATTTAATTCATCATCATCATCATCATCATTATTATTATTATTATTATTATTATTATTATTATTATTATTATTATTATTATTATTATTACTACTACTACTACGTACTAATAGATAAAAATTGATATATGCATGTACTTGAAAAGTCGGGTCAAATTCATATGTAATAACTAACATGAATTTGGGCTAAAATCAAGGAACTAAAGAGTTTAAAACAATAATTAACATAATGACTTCATTCATTCATATATATGACACTGTATTTATATATATATATATATACACTACAAAATACATAGGAATAATAAATAGGAGTTGATTAAGAAAAACCGATCTAGATAAAAGATAGTTACAATACCAGAATATATAGAATAACATAAATGTCCTACATATGGAATTTAGAAGACTTGTATTTATACATGTGGTACAATTTGATTAGTCAAAAATATGAGAATAATAATTTATGACTTTAAATGTGAAAAGTCTAAGCAATAATTAAGTACAATATTATTAAAATTAATACGAAATCATTACTAATAGAAGAAAAAAAACCCAATAATAACAAGTTCGAAAAAAGTTGACTATATTTATGCAATATGCATGAGGAGATATCAAAAAAGCATAACAAATAACTATTACTTGATGCAGGCAAATTCATCATCATTTCAACCTGTTTAAAATTAATCAACAAAAAAAAATTTATATTCAACCACACCTTATATTTTGATAAGATATATTATTCACTTCAAAAATTTTGGTACATGAATAAATACAATAAAAGAAACACCTCATATTGCATAACTACATAATTGAGTTAAAAAAAACAATAATCTAAATGTTACACACACACCAAATACATTTAACATTCGAAATTACATGTTGAACAAATGAATACAAAGTCAATTGATCTTCAAAACTACAACTTCCTATCAAAAAATAATACGAACATTGGAAAGAAAAATAATAAAATTTAAAGTTAAAAAGAAAAAAACTAAGAAGAGAGAAGGATAATATAATAATGCCTTATACAATATGTTCTATAGCAAAAAAGAAAAATGAAAAAAATATCAAAAATGAACTTTCATGAGCATTAATAATTTCTCAAAGTATAAATTGGAGTATCAAGGCCAAATAAAAAAATCCAAGAAAAATTAAATGAAATAAACTAATTATGGAATATGTCAAAAATTGTAGATTGTGTTTGTAAGAATTAATGCATTGTAAGAATAATAACATGAATGTGATATTAATTGGTGGCTTGAATGGCTAGGTTTCATGTTTATACGTCTGATGTAGCACCAATTCGTTCCACATTGAGTGGAGATGAGGGGCTTGGCTGCCTTAAGAGCGCCAGTTCCTCTCCACTGTATAGAGGCATTTTGAAAGCCCCCTAGCCTGACGGGATCCGTCTTAATGGCTAGCAGGCGGGATAGTATCTATGCAGGAGGCCACCATGTGGCTGTTACGGATATGGACTCATCATTGGTGCTCTTGTTTAGAGGCTGACGTTGGCTTCGGCCGCTCAAGCCCCTTGACTGGGGGGCTTAACTGATGAGTCCATATCCGTAATAGCCACACGATGGTCTCCTGCATAGATACTGTCTCGCCTGCTTGCCATTAAGATGGATCCCGTCAGGCTAGGGGATTTTCAAAACACGTCTACACAGTGGAGAGGAACTAGCGCTCTTAAGGCATCCAAGCCCCTCGTCTCCACTCGATGTGGGACGAACTAGTGCTACATCGCCCATATCCGTAACAGCCACACGGTGGCCTCCTGTATAGATACTGTCCCGCCTGCTAGCTATTAAGACGGATCCCGTCAGGCCAGAGGGAGTTTTCAAAATGCGTCTACACAGTGGAGAGAAACTGGTGCTCTTAAGGCAGCCAAACCCCTCGTCTCCACTCGACGTGGAACGAACTAGTGCTACATCATAAGCCCCCTAGTCGAGGGGCTTGAGCGGTCGAAGCCAACTTCGGCCTCTCAACAAGAGCACCACTGATGAGCCCATATCTGTAATAGCCACACGGTGGCCTCCTACATAGATACTGTCCCGTCTGCTAACCATTAAGATGGATCCCGTCAGGCTAGGGGGGTTTTCAATATGCATCTTCTGAGTGTAAGGATGTTCACCTGTAGGGTTCCTGATCCTCCACCACAATAAGATATTGTCCCATCTTACTCACTGGCCCGTCTAAGCTTAGCGGTAGAGTGGGTTTTGCTCCCTTGAGGGTATGTGTCTACACAGTGGAGAGGAACTGACGCTCTTAAGGCAGCCAAGCCCCTCGTCTCCACTCGATGTGGGACGAACTAGTGCTAGATCATAAGCCCCCTAGTCGAGGGGCTTGAGCGGCCAAAGCCAATGTCGGCCTCTCAACAAGACCATCACTGATGAGCCCATATTCGTAACAGTCACACGGTGGCCTCCTGTATAGATACTGTCCTGCCTGCTAGCCATTAAGATGGATTCCGTCAGGCCAGGCGGGTTTTCAAAACGCATCTTCTAAGTGTAAGGATGGTCACCCGTGGGGTTCCTGATCCTCCACCACAATAAGATATTGTCCCATCTTACTCATTGGCTCGTCTAAGCTCAGCGGCGGAGTGGGTTTTGCTCCTTTGAGGGTATGCGTCTACACAGTGGAGAGGAACAGGCGCTCTTAAGGCAGCCAAGCCTCTCGTCTCCACTCGATATGGGACGAATTGGTGCCATATCAATGTCCATATATAAATACAATTATTTGAGAAATTTATGATTTACTGTGATGATAACAAGCAATAAGGGAATTTATATATAAAAGTAGAAAGCTATACATTAAAACCTAAATAATAAGACATGATTTTCTTCAACGAGGAATGGTACAAAATATATATTAGACATTCAATCATGACAATTAACTACTCATCAAAATAAAATCACTTGCTAAATAAAGACTTTGTATACATATATTGATAAAGAGTTAATAGTAGAAAAACTAATCAATGGATGTAATTATAAATTATGTTTTAGAAAATAATCAAGTATAAGGATTAACTAAGGAGTTAAAGATATATGCTTGAAAATAACGGTAATAGATAATTTTGACTGTGGAAAAATTTTAATGTGAATTAGAGTGTCGAAATATAAATATGGAAAATAACTTATATGGCAAAATAATGAAAGGACAACTTGTCCGCTTCATTGTCCACATAAGCAAGAGATTGATACATAAGGTGGACATCACTTTATATATATATATATATATATATATTAGGTTCTCCAACTTTTGTAGATGCAACCACCAATACAAAAGGACCTGTACTATTTGAGACACAATCATTGTCAATGATATAAAATGCATTACTCCACAATGCCCGCCATGGTCATACTTTTGCCACCGAAACAATAAAGACACGGTAAGATATCTAAAATAGCATTATGAAATTAAAAAGAAATGAATAATGAATAAATAAGCTGGAGTCATACCTCTGGTTTGTTAACTCAATGTTGCGCACGTTACCAAACCTTGTATCTTCAATTAGACTCTTTTTATTTAGCTTTCCAATAACATCTATCAAATGATATCTATCATATTAACCATATAATGTAATGCCAAGTTACAAAAATGTGAAAGGAAATTTTAAAATAAATTGCCTGTCAAATAAGTATCGACCTTGAAGCGAGCGGGGATATCATTACACTACAAGAAAACACTGTTTTTTCGGCGAAATTTTCGGCAGATTTTCGGCGGAAAAAAAAAATTTCGGCGGATTTTCGGCGGATTAATTTTGCCGAAAAAACCTTCGTCGGTTTTGAATTTTCGGCGGAATTTTCGGCGGAATTAATTAAAAATATATATATTTTTTTTAAATTTCGGCGGAATTTTCGTCGAAATTCCGCCGAAAAAAAATACTTTTTTTAAAAAATATTTTTTATTTTTCGGCGGAATATTCGTCGAAATTCCGCCGAAAAATATAATATTTTTTAAAAAAATATTTTTATTTTTCGGCGGAATATTCGTCGAAATTCCGCCGAAAATATAATATTTTTTAAAAAAATATTTTATTTTTCGGCGGAATTTTCGTCGAAATTCCGCCGAAAAAACTATTTTTTTAAAAAAATATTTTTATGTTTCGGCGGAATTTCGACGAATATTCCGCCGAAAAATATTTTTTTTAAAAAAAAATTATATTTTTTTTAATTTAATATTTTATTTCGGGCCTAAATTCATATTTTTTCAATTATCTTAAAATTAATTGTATTTTTTGTTCGTTGTTATAAGCACAATTTGTTTTAAAATATTAGCATAATTACGTAATTTGAATATATGACGAAAGAACACATTAAATATATTAAAATGCACATATATATTAGAAAATCGTCAGAAATTTTAGAGAATAGAAAAAAAGAACATAATAAGTCAAATTATTCCGCCGAAACATAAAAAACCCAATTATTTCCTACCAAAGTTCATACTAATCTCAATCTTCCTCCTCATCGTCGTCGTCTTCTTCCTCATCAACGCCAAACTGAGCCGGTTGAGGGGTAAAACTCGGTTGCTGTGAGCCGCTCGCTTTGTTCTGCGAGATCATCGTTATCATCTGATGCATCATTTTCATTATTTGTGTGTTTTGTTGGGATAGTTGATCGACCCGGTTCTCTAACCGCAGCACCGCCGGATCGGACTGCCTCGACGAACAACCGGGTGAAGAAAAACTATACTGATAAGTTGTCGATGTCTGATAATCTCGCCCGTACTTTCGGCCCTTCTTTGTAGGCGCCCCAGCAGCCTGATCAAACAACTCATTTAAGCTTTCTTGCGTGGAGGGATCAGATACGTCCGCATCCCGCATATCCGGATGATTTTGAACTAAATTTTCGAAATCGTCCTGCAATTTTAATTAGTTAACATTAGCAAATTACATAGAATATTTAATTACATTAAACAAATATAACTTACATGAACTTGTTGTGGCTTCGGGTGAACCCATGTGCCTGCCTTTTTATCTGGCCCCTTATCTTTTTTTCTCGTAAAACAATCGTAAAGGACCTCACTTTTAAGAGCAGGCCTCTTTAACTTCCCCTCCTACAAGAAGAATATTAATTAAAAAGAAAGAATTAAATCTATTATTGTACGTCAAATAACTAATAATAAAATGTACCTACCAAGTCCATCTGACGCTCAAAAATCGATTTATCCCCACCGGCATACAATGAGCCGCCCCCAACTTCCCTATTTATTCTGTTCTGGTCACTCTTCTTTTTCCATTGAGGTGTGCCCCAATACGTAGCCAGCTCTTGAAATATTGGTTCGGGGAGCCACGGTGGCCGACCATTCCCCAGCGCAATAGCTTTTCTAATATCGTGATACATGTCAACCATTTTTTTGGCTGCACGATTGTCAAAAGCTTTCTTCATATGGCTCGTCTCCTCCGGCCTAAAACAAACATATTTCTAACAAACACAAAAAATAGATTGTCACTCAAAGATGTTAAAATAAAAGAAATACTCACAAAATAATGTAAGAAATTTAGACATATACAATTTCAATTAAATTACCTGCCATTCACCGAACCATCGTAACTTAACATTTTCAGGAACCTTGCCATAAGTGAAGTATGGCATGTCCATCTGGCTCTTTATAACATTCTCAATCGGCGCACCACCTTCTTTACCGGGATAAAAACTACAAGAGAATTCAAAATTTTTTGTCAAACATATATGATTTATTATCAGTTCTATTTGAAGTATCAAACTTACAAAAAAAAAAAAAAAAAAAACTAACCGATTCGAACCAACTGGTGTAACAGTAATCTTACTACTCGATGCAGGTGGAGGTGTGGGCATCGCATACATGTCCTGAATACCTTCTATATCGGCCTGAGTCAACTCGTCAACCTCCGCCTGTGGTTGCTGCTGGGGTAGCGGCGGGCTAGGAATATGCGATGTAACAGGTGGACTGTGCCCGCTAGGCATCGAAGGAGTTGGCATAAATTGCATAGGAATGTCTGGTGGTGGACTATGGCCTATACGAGTGGATTGGTAAGAAGGGGAGGAGCCCGAAAGTGACGCTGAGGATGTGCCTCGATGGGATGAAGACGAACCCGGATTATGTGACGGCCTATCAGTTGATCTACCATATGAAATCTTATTTTTCCCACGCCTCATCTATATGATTGAAAATTATACAACAATTATCAAATACAAAATTTTATTATCAAACAAGGTATATTACAATTATATGCCGACATAAATAATTTATGCATATATCCAATTAAGTGTAATAACGTATTTTAATTCGTGATCACAACGACGTTAGTCACGCACATATATATATTAAGTCTATCTATATATTAATAAAACCTATATATCTCTTTGATTTACCATGCAATGTAACTTATTCATCACTCGTTTCGGCTTCATCACTATCAATCTCTTCAATATCTTCTTCATCAGTATGTATAACCTCATTCAGCTCCCCTTCATCAATCGGTATTAATGTCAAATTTTGGTCGCACATAGATCCAACAACGTCATCAGCAGTGATGTCTCGCACACTTGGCCCATCGTCATTTTGGTAAGCGACTTCCAACGCGTGTTCAACATCAACACGACCTGTCGCTTTACTTTTAATGACAGCGAGCCATCGCATTTTCTCTTGAATTTTTCCTGGATACTTAACAAAGTATACCTGTCGGGCTTGTTGTGCAATTATAAAAGGATCGTATTTTCTATACCTACCTGATTGTTTTACTTCAACAATTTCGCATTCTGGATGTACAATACGAGTCCCTCTCCGAGGTGTGGGATTGAACCACTCACATTTGAATAAAACAACCCTTTTTATTGGCTCACCAGTGTATTCCAACTCTAATATTTCATTCAAGATTCCGTAGTAGTCATCCTCTATGGCAGCATCCTCATAACTGCCTATCACCCAAACCCCGCAATTCATCGTCTTTTTCCCTTGACACCACGAGGAAGTGTGAAACTTGAAACCATTGACAAAATATGTATGATATGTTCTCATTTTCATATTAGGACCCCAAGCCAATTGATTTAAGAATAGATCCGTAATCCCGTTTCCTGGATTATGAACTTGTAAGATAAATATCTGCTTGCATCATTAATAGTAGGTAGAGCTTCATAAGTAATAAAAATATTAATTTTTCGTTAACTTACGTATGACTTAAACCATTCATCAAATTCTGATTCAAGACGGTCACTGGCTTCAGCCTCACCAATTCTAAAGTATGATAAAAAGTAACTGCAATTCGAAATGTAGTTAGTTATTGAAGGGTTAAACATATTTTCTTACAAAACATGTATCATACTTACTTAATGTAAGGTTTAACTTCTTCGCAATTCAAAATGATATGGTGTCTCGCAGCTCTGTATTCTGCATCATGTTCGAAATACCGTTCTACACATTTACCTTGCAAACGACCCACTTGATTGAAAACGGACAATGTTGGTAGAATGGATTCATCTACCCCACCGTCGTCGTTCCTTCCAGGTCTATTTCTTAAAGATCGAACGTGTGATTTAAAGTAGAACGAACAAAAATGAGTTGTTTCACGTCGCAAATACGCCTCACAAATAGAACCCTCGACCTGGGCTTTTTGTTTGACTATTTTTTTAATTTTTCCCAGATACCTGTTTGAAATTACAAAAATATCAATCGAATGGGTACATCCAACGAATTTACAAAAAATGGGATGAATTTATTTTGGGTTATTTAAATACCTCTCGAATGGGTACATCCAACGAAATTGAATCGGGCCGCCATTTCTTGCTTCTTCGATCAAATGAATTGGCAAGTGCTCCATCACATCGAAAAAACTAGGTGGAAAAATGCGTTCCATTTTACATATAATCACAGGAATATTTTTTTCCATCTTGTCCAAATCGGCATGCCTTAATGTGCTGGAACATAGGTCTCTAAAAAACATACTTAATTCAGCAAGTGGTTTCCAGACCTCGTCAGGTAACTCTTTAAAGGCAATAGGCAACAACTGCTCCATAAAAATGTGACAATCGTGACTCTTCATGCCATGCAATTTTGCTTGCTGTGAGTCAACGCAGCGACTCAAGTTGGAAGAATAACCATCCGGCATTCGAAGTTCTTTAATCCACTCACATATCATCCGTTTTTGTTCAAGAGTAAACGTATACTTCGCCTTAGGTTTTCCCCATTGTCCATTGGGCTTTAGGACCAACTGTAGCTCAGGTCGCCTACAAATTTCTTGCATGTCCAGCCTTGCATTTGCATTATCTTTAGTCTTCCCTGGTATATCCATAACAGTGTTGAAAATATTATCAAACACATTCTTCTCAATATGCATTACATCTAAATTATGTCGTATCAAGAGATGCTTCCAATAAGGTAAATCCCAAAAAATACTTTGTTTGGTCCAATTATGTTCAACGCCGTAGCCCGATGTCTTACCTATAAATGGTTGTTCTGTTATTTTCGGCAACCACTGAACATCATTCCATACCAAATCCCCAGTAGGCACCGGGGGGGGGATGATCATTCTCGACCAGATTTTTTTTAAAGTTAATCTTGTTTCTTCTGTACGTATGATTTATGTCCAAAAAGCTTCGATGACAATCAAACCATGAATTCTTTCGTCCATACTTCAACGTAAATGCTTTGCTATACCCCATACAATACGGACAAGCTAGTTTATCGGCTGTCATCCATCCCGACATCATTCCGTAAGCCGGGAAATCATTTATAGTCCACATTAATGCAGCACGCATAGTAAAATTTTGTTTTGCATGTACATCGTACGTGGATACGCCATCTTCCCATAAAAGCTTCAACTCATCAATTAGTGGTTAAAGATATACATCAATTTTCACTTTTGGATTTTTAGGACCAGGAATAATGCATGTCAGAAACATGTATGGCATTGTCATACACATTTCAGGAGGCAAATTGTACGGAGTCACAATTACTGGCCAACAAGAGTATGACGCCGCGGATTGGGAATACGGCGTGAACCCATCAGCACATAAAGCAAGCCGCACATTTCTAGGGTCACTAGCGAAGTCGGGATATACTTCGTCAAAATTTTTCCAAGCTTTCCCATCTGATGGGTGACACATAACACCGTCAGGTCGCCGATGCTCTGCATGCCATCTCATGTGAGGTGCTGAGCTAGAAGATGCATAAAGACGTTTCAATCGTGGAATAAGGGGCAAATAATGCATTCGCTTCTGCGGGACTTGTTTTGCACGCACACGCCCCCACTATCACGATATCTTGGCGCACCACAGAATGTACAATGCACCGCGTCTGCCGTTTCCTTGTAGTATAACATGCAACCACTTATGCAACAATCTATTTTCTTACTTGTCAACCTCAATTTTTTCACTAATTTTTGTGCCTCATAAAAATTAGTTGGCATGTTATGACCAGCAGGCATTACTTCTGACATCAATTGGATGATTTCGTCCAATCCATCTTGTGCAACATTATAATCACTTTTTATGCTCAATAACCATGCAGCAACAGAAAGTGGAGAATGATCTATACATCCAGGCCACAGCTCTTGATTAAACTCATTCAAAAGGTCAAAAAATTTTTGAGTTTCAGGATTAGGTTGCTCCACACAATCGTTTGGTATTTCACCCCCTACCTCTTGCCTAGCAGCATCAAAACACATTTCAGCATAACGTTGCAATGGGTCATTATCTGTACCACTACTTGATGCGCTAGGGAATATGACAGAGGGCTCGACCTCACCATGCTCAGTCCAATACCAGTAATTTGGTTTAAAACCATTCGTTAACAAATGTACTGCGACATCATCCAATTTTAACAAATGACATTTTCTCTGACATTTCTTACAAGGACACCGAATTTCGTCATACTTAATATAGTCCGGACAGCTCTTCGCATGTTCTATGAAGTTCATAACGCCGTCATAAAATACTGGTAAAAGCCCTCCTCGACTAGGATAAGTCATTGTATACATCCACGTTCTATGTTCCGGGATATCCATCTACATATGCATATTAATTTTATAAGTTTAGTATTTTTAATCATTTTGTTAAACTAGAAATCGAATAACTATTTCCTATTATTTAGCCTATCAACTCGTATTAAACCAATTATTCAATATCCATGTACATGCTTATTTTAGTACATTCGAATAGGTTCGTACAAAAAACATCGAACAACATTCAATATTCACCGAATAACATCATTCTATAACACAACACGTATCAAGCATGTACTTAAAATCAATAAGTATGAAAAACTATATTATTTACATACATATATATATACAACGAATATATACCATCCCCTTATTTCTCCACATCACACAAGCACAGAAAAACCAACAGCAAGCAATGGGAAGGCTCCACCCCTTCCCCCAATTCCCGTTCTCCATCCCACATCACAGACTAGCCTACTATCTATAAACTATCTAATTGTATACATATATATATATATATATATTTCAAAGTTAGCCGTACTTACCTTTGCTTTAGTAGTACTCCCTAGCTGATAATAAACTCAATTACCTACAACAAATACCAAATTCAAGATATTACACAAAGAAATCTAACATCAAATTCACAAATATTACCAAATAATCAAACATAATCAAACTTACAAAAAATTTTTTGAACAAAACAGTCGTGGGGGGAGGGGGCTGGAGGGCAGGGGGGGCGGGGAAGGGGGGGGAAGGGGAGGGGGGTAGGGGGCAGGGGGGCAGGGGCTGGGGGGCCTGGGGGGAGGGGGCTGGGGCTGGGGACGGACCGGGGGGGGCGGGGCGAGGTGGGCTGGGGGGGGGCGGGGCTGGAGCTGGGCGGGCCGGGGGGGGCGGGCCGGAGCTGGACAGGGCGGGGTGGGCTGGGGACGGACCAGGGGGGGCTGCGCGAT
Organism: Petrea volubilis; assembly: GCA_026212405.1. Taxonomy (NCBI): domain Eukaryota; kingdom Viridiplantae; phylum Streptophyta; class Magnoliopsida; order Lamiales; family Verbenaceae; genus Petrea; species Petrea volubilis. Next base: position 6,044,995 of record CM047881.1, read on the forward strand.
GGTGCTGGCGGCGGCAGTGGCGCCGACGGCGGCGTTGGACAGGGGGAGGGGGAGGCGTGGGGAGAGGGAGAGGGAGAGGGAGAGGGAGAGGGTGAAAAATGGGGGGGGGGGGGGGGGTTTTGATCCGAAATTTTTTTTTTTTTTTTAAAATCAGTTAATTTTCGGCGGAAATTCCGCCGAAAATTTGAAAAATATATTTAAATTTTTTTTTAATATTTTCGGCGGAAATTCCGCCGAAAATTATTAATTTTTTTAAAATTTCAATTTAAATATTAATTTAATTTTAAATCCGAAAATATTTTTTAAAAATATTATGAATTTGTTGGATTAAAGCATATACTATTTAATGTGATTTTTTTTGAAAAATTCATCGTTCTTCTTATTAGTTGATTGTTTTCTTCATCCCATAAAATAAGTAATTTACAACTATTAGACATAAATTCTTCACCCCATAAAATACGTAACCCATACAAGTTCTATAATTAAACTTATTAATCGAGTTACCCAATTCTCTTGTGCAATAGCTAATTAATTTAAACTCTATGATATGGATTATGGCAAGTAAGAATAGTTCATAATCTCGTTATACATTTCAACCTCAATTTTTACATTAAGCAGAATTATTTTTGTCAAATTAAGTTATTTCATTAATCCTAGTGTAGTCCGTACAACTTGTTCTACTAATTAAATCCGAATACCTCTATCATTATATTAGTTTGTTTTAATAAGTCGTTACAAGTAGACATATTCACTCCACTAAATCATAATAAATAATATTCCACACATAATTGATTTGTTTTGAGACTTAACGAAATAAAAGTTGTATAAAGTCATAATAAACACAATTCTTGAAGGAAATGACATATATAATAAACACAGACTTAATTTTTCATATTTATTATGTATTATTTATAAAAAAATATATTCTACAATGTACCCCGACAAACGTGTGGCATTTAGTTTTTTTTTATAGTTAAAAGTTAATATAATTTACTGTTGCCCTAAAAAAATTAAACTTTCAAATAAAAACAATAATAAATGGAATAACAATAAATATACATAACAAAAACTATAACAAAAAATAACTTAAAAAAAAAATTAAAGCTAGTCATGATTATCAAAAACATAAATTTTTAACATCCGTAAATTTATAAATTTATTTCTGATTTTTTTATTTAAATTTATTTTTTAAATATAAAATATATTTTCGGCGGAATTTTCCGCCGAAAATTCCGCCGAAAATATTTAAATTTATTTTTTAAATATATAATTTATTTTCGGCGGAATTTTCCGCCGAAAATTTCGCCGAAAATATATAAATTTAATTTCTTTTTTTTTAATTTGTTTTCGGCGGAATTTTGGGCGGAAAATTCCGCCGAAAATATTTAAATGTATTTTTTAAATATATAATTTATTTTCGGCGGAATTTTCCGCCGAAAATATTAAAAAAATAATTTTAATTTTTTTTTAAATTCCGCCGAAAATTTCTGCCGAAAATAGCGCGTTTTCTTGTAGTGTTAAAACTCACGAATTTGAATTTGTGTGACCTAATTTTCTCATCAATGTTTTGCAAGCGCCTCACTCGAGTTGATAGTGTAAAACAAATATAGTAATCTTTTTGCGCTGACCTATGTCGTCCTTTACATTTATACACTTTGAATTTCTTAATTACATAAATAGATAGCTCCAGAAGTTACAATCTAAATCTACTAATCTGGTTCTTTGGCACACTCGCTTGCATGTGTTCATCCTATTACACATATAAATAATATAAAAATGATTGAAAATACTATAAATTCATCAATGAAGTATTAAAAACTCTTGTGGTGAAATGATTTTTATATAGTCATTATTATAATAATTGAAGCAATTAATATAAGGTTGAATGGAGGGTATAATTCTTAATAAAGTTTAAAAAAAATGTTCATTCAATATGTTGGCACAAAAGGGTTTATAATAAATGTAAGATTAATAGTTTAGTTTTTATAAATACTTAACTTGATATTTGACTTGAAGAAACACCTTTTGAATCATAGGATTAGCAATTAGAAAACAAGTGGCAATTTATATAGAAAGAACCCAAAAAATCAAAATATAATGTTGTAATATTATTAATTAAGATTAAAATTCAAAAAAAAATTGTTTTACCAAATCCAAAGATAATAATTATAAGGAATTTCTATGAACTTAAAACAATTAGTTATATAGTCAATAATCTTACTTGTTCACCCAACAAAATCATATCCAATGACAATATGTCACCACTAATGTAATGAATGTCATCCTATATTCTAGTGACACGTACTTTTATTATTCAATTTGACTCCAAAGAAGAGAGCTACTTCTAAAATTGATAGCATGTGTTCACACTTGCAAAAATGAACTTGCTGTAGTATGCAAATGGACAAAAGGATACACAAGATTTTGTTTATCTGTACATATGTAAATGTATTTTTTTTTTGCATATTTTTAGTAAAGGATAATTTCATGGACTTGGAATTAGTTTAATAAATTAAATTAATTATAATCTAGTTTGACAAATCAATTATAGAAAAAATGAACGACCAACCATACAATCCGTATCCTAAATTTAGGTATTCAATGGCTGCTGCTCAATTAGATGTGCATAATTTGATTGAATATCTTGTGGCATGCAAATGTACATAACATTTAGATATACAAAATAATTAATGGGTTGACAATAAACAACTAAGCATGTACACAACTTATATGAATTTTTTTATGGTGTATATATATATATATAGATATATACAAAACACAAATTATATTTAATGGTAAAATGGAATTGGCCATAATTAAGGGAGCAAAAAGAAATTGTTTAAATTGCCTTTAGGACATTGATGTTAATGGCTTGAAAACATACATAAAAATATTCATATGATATAAATAAAGAAATAAGTATAAATCGCACAAATGGAGTAAAAATAATTTCTTCACCTCATTATCCACATAAAAAATTTATATTCGAAATAAATAAACAAATACAAATAGATATAAAAAAAATGAAAAAAAAAATCAAGAACATAAGTGAAATAAACTTACCTCAAAATCAACCATTACAATTGTTCCTTTCAATAAAGACTTTAAATTTTCTTGCAAATTTAACATTGTTCTAAGTCATACAAAAAAAATAATTATTATAAGTAAATGTAAAAAATGTAATAGATTTTAACAAAATAAATGATCACTTTCCAAGAGATGATAGTATGGGAATAATATGAAATTTATTTGATCTATATGTATTTAAATGTATTTTTTATTTTTAGTATAAACAAATTCAATGGACTTTGTATTTAATTTAATAAACTAAATTAATTATAATCTAGATTGATAAATAAAGTTTATTATCAACTACACAATCCATGTGGGCTGTTATTATTATTATTAATAATAATAATAATAATAATAATAATAATAATAATAAAGCTACTGCATCTCTATACGTACTAAAATCACCGACTTATGTGACGATTGAATACCAACAAGAGTAAATTAGCTTACCTGTGGCAAACATAAGGACAAAGAGAATAGAAAATGATAGATCAGTTGCAGCCATTTTGTCTTGATTTTTCTAAACAAAAGGAGTGTTTGGTGCATCTACTACATGTACATGGCATGTATATACAGTTGCGGTAATCAGGAATCTAGAGCGTACATCAATACTATGACCCAAATGAATGGATTTGAAGAAAGAATTTAAAATCTATTGATTTCAAAATGATTGTTTAACTAAAATTATTTACAAATGACTTGAATTCCATTTTTTCTATAATTAAAAGTAGTAATGAATACAATTATGTATACTCCATAAAGCATCAATACTTTTTAATAATTGATTGGTGTCTTTCATCCGACAATTTCTTTTTTCTTTGCTCTCTCTTATCTCTTCTCAAGTTTCTCTCTTTTCCCTTCGACATGATTTTTTTTTATTTTTCAATCTCTATTTCGTCTCTCTTCTATCCCCTCTCTTGTATCAACATCTTTTATTTTGCATTATTTTCTGTTTATTTTTCAATTATATAATTTAATTTAGTTTTAAATCCTTTTTTGTTTTGTCTTTCACTAATGTTTTGAATATTTGAGAAATAGTTAAAAATAAATATTCAAATAAAAATTTGGTGGATATAATCTTACGCTATTCAAATTTCTTTAACGCATGATTAGATTATATCTAATTTTTAATTTATACACGCATCAAGTGTGCCCCATCTGCTAGTATATATAATGGGAGAATGCAAATAATCCCTTGATAGGTCTCATAATCGCTAGTGACCCTCTGCTAAAGAATTCTCAAAATAAAAGCTCGTATAAATTCTAATGAACTTTAGAAAAAAAACAACTCTAACATCACTACTAAAAAAATGATCTAATTTGACACTTTTTTTCCGACACTTTTTAAAAGTGTCACATTGGTACATTTTTTGTGGCTCTTCATAAAAGTACCCCAATAGGCCATGCCAAATTTTACCAATAATGTATTTATTTTGATATTACAAAGTGTCGAGATATACTATTACTACACTTAAGTATATAACACTATAACAAGTGTCCCTAAATCAAGAGGCCTGCCACTTGCCGCATTCACTTGGGAACTCGAACAGTACTGAGAGAGAGTTTAATTATTGGTGATGGCATTGAATACTTGGAATTATGATGGTATATTGTCCTAAATTCTTGTGAAAAAGCCTTAAACAACAAATAAACGGGAATGGAGGGAGTAAAGTCAAAACTGCGATTTCCTATTCTTAAATATAGACACATTTTAACATTAGTAATTTTTGATAAAATTGAGAGATGAGCAAAATTTGTAACTAACTCTATTTTTAATAGATTGTGGGGCCCAAACTCCACCAGCTATATAATTTGATGCGGCAAAGTGGCATTCAGCCTGTAACTTTTTACCGTGTTGAGGGAACAACCTAATTATGGCACATGGTATACTTTACCCTCAACCAATATCCCTTCTATCATATACCCCCTAAACTACTGATTGTATACTTATCCCGCTCAAATAAATGTTAAAATAATATTACCCTTACTCCCTAAACGAGCACTTACCCCTAAGCTAATTTTGTTATGTTTATGTAGTTTTTGATAAATTTAAATCATTACAACCCTAAATTCAATTTTGAATTTTTTATTATGGATAAAAGAGAATTTTTCTTAATAAAAATTATTATAGTAAATACTACCTTGAAGAATTTAATTTTAAAAATGAAGAAAAAATTAGATTAGTAATATTAAAAAAAATGAAAATTAAAATGATTACAAAAATTTAACGTAAATGAGATTAATCATTTTTATTCTAAATGAAGTTTTTCTATTTTTGATAAAATGATTAAATATATTTTTTTATCTTAATTTTTTCAAGGAGATTTTCGTTATTTTAGATTTTATTAGGCTCTTTTGTTGAAATTGAAATACAATATATTTAAATAAATATTAGATTGTTTGGATGAAAATCCATAAGTATATCATTCTTTACCTAATATATGTATATAAGTTAAATACAAATATGGGTTAATTACATCTACATCCCCTGGGAGTTTATGAATTTCCCAACAGTAACCCTCTTAGATGAAAATTTTCACATACACCCACTGTGAAATTTTAAAATTACAGATGCCCCCCCTCCATTAGGGTTCCGGTCAAAATATGATGACGTCACTCTAAATTTTGAGTGAGTTGACTATTTTGCCCTTGGTTAGGGTTCAAACAAAATTTATTCCCAAGGATGCCCTTGGTAATTTTATAAACTTAGTGGGGTCTGCATGTAATTTCGTAACTTAAGAGGGGGTGCATGTGAATTTTTTTTAAATTTGTAAAACAGACCCTTCGTGAGCGTTTATAGCCGTTTTTTGTCCGTTAGAAATTTAAAAAATAGCTGTTGATGACTGTTATCTGACTGTTGGAGCTGTTTTCTCTATATATATATGCACTTTTGCAACATCATTTGACATACTTTTAGTTTAGATTACACAAATATGGCTTCTTCTAGCTATTCTTCTAGTGGTATGAGGCTAAAGTACAAAAAAGAGAGATTCTTGAAGAGATAATGCGGCTTGAAAACGAGTATTATGATAGCGGATACGGATGAGAGTCGTGGTAAATTATGGTATTGTTGCTCAACTCATGGGTTCTCTCATTGGTGCCTACCTTTCTCGGGTGAAGAAGAAGAAGAGGTTTCACGTGACGCCACACGAATGAATGAGACTACAAGATCTAATCGTCAAGAAGCTTCCCTCAAAGATATTTATCGGGGCAGCGTTGTGCAAAAGCTCATGGCACTTAATCTCATCTTGCTTGCTATCTTCTTATTTTGTCAAATTGTTAAGTCTATCGCTAACTAGCGTTATTGTTGTACCTTTTGTTGTAATGATGTATCTTTTCTATTCTAATATGTTGATGTAGTATCTTTTCTTTTGTTGTCAATAATGTAGAATCTTTTATTTTGTTGTCAATGATGTAGAATCTTTTATTTTGTTGTCAATGATGTAGTATCTTTCCGTTTGTTGTCATTGATGTAATGAGCAATGATAGCAACCAACGTGAAACGAAAACAAAACTCGCATAATTATACCAAAGAAGCTATAACCTTGTTAACATAAACTTGAAATGAAAAAAGATATCCCAAAACATTACAACGTCAAACCTTCTAACATCCAAAAGCTTTTCACAACCCCTACCACAAGTTGTGTTAGACAAAATCACCATCATGTCCTATTACAACCCGATCAACATGAATAACTACATCACTATTATGTCCTGTTAGCCAAAATAATAACCAAAATAGTAATAATGACATGATCAAATTGACAACCCGGTCAACATAAATAAGTACATTCAAATTCACCAAACAAATCATAGTATTTGAACTGTCCATGAAGCAATAACACAAAAATATGGACAATCATTCACCAAAAAATAAGAAATGCAGCTTGAGACTTCTTCATCACTGTCATAGGGCTTGTGACTATTGTGTAGGAGTTGGAGGTGGTTTAGTTGCCTGAGTATCAGCTTGAGAAAGTCTCACTCTTCTATTTTTGGTTTGCCTAGCATTTGTTACAACCTACACCTAACATTCACAACAAAAGAAGAAAATAAAACACATGTAGGAGGTCAGTTAATATCACATATCCCAAAATTAACCAAAAACCTATGGAATTGTCACCTCCGAAACTGTCATCTTTGCAAGTCTCTTCTTTGAAGTCTCCCATTTGGTTGCAGCCTGCAATTTCGAATAAAAGTTGCATATTCCAATATAAAAGATCATAACAGAAGCTGAAATAAAATGTTCACATTCAAAATTATAGATAACACAACAAAAGTAACGAAAATTGTACCTCAGAAACTGTCCTCCTTAAAACACCCTTTCTTGAAGTCTCACGTATAGGAGCATCCTGCAAATAAGTGAATTAAAATATTTAACAGCTTCAAAAATCTAAGTATTGAAAAAACATATAATATCAATAAATATTGAAAAAAAGACAAATAATACATTACCACTTTAGTATTGGGCTTGCATGATCGGTTATTGTGACCAAGGTGGCCACAAATGGCACACTTCACCTTTCCTCTCCTTTTTGATGGTATTACTTTTGGAAGTTCACCGGACTCTCTTCTTCTGTGCTTTTTCGACCTTCCCGGTTGTCTCTTTATGATTGGTGGAAGGATTTTTTGTGGGGTGAGGTTTTCCATATGAGGCCAAAAACTCGGGTCAAAAATCACTTTGATCTTGTGATTATAGGCAGCAACAAAGTATGCCTTGAAATAGTTGCAGTGAACATAAGTCTCAATGTTCTGTCTCTTGTATTTTATAGCTGCAGCTGCATGTTTACACAGAATTCCTGTCAAGTCCCACACCCGACAATCACAATGCTTATACATCACATCAACTAAGTAGTGGCGCGGACCGTCATTTACTTGGAACTCATAAGTTCCACCAACAAGAATATCACAATTCGCCGCCGCCTCTTTTACAATATTGATTTTGTCGACAATTCTTCCACATAAAGCACCTGTCCAATGCTCCCCCTTTCTAGATCTTGTTTCAGTTTTGTCCATTATCTTTGCTCTCAAACCATCAAGTAGCTTCTAAATAGGTTTCAGTCTAATTTCCCCAATCTAGTGATTGAAAGATTCACAAACGTTGTTTGTGACATGATCATTCTTCAAATCTGTCCTAAATGCATGCCGCGCCCAAATTTTAGGGCTCCTAATGCCCCTCACCCACTTCACTGCACCTGGCTTGACCTCTTCAAGCTTCTCAAGAGCACTCTTAAAATCAGCTTCAGTGTACGCCTTTGCAGCAGCCTAAAATAACTTCTTAACTAATATACCAGGGTGTGACTGCCTCATGTTAGCGTAAATATGTCTGCAACACTTCCTATGAACAGCCGAGGGAGCCACATCATTCAAAGCTTCGACCAAACCCTTCAAAATGGAAAAACACATTATCATAATGAAAAAACAAAACAAACATTTCAAAACAAACAACATAAAATAAAATAAAAATGATAAATGACATACTTTTTGACGATCTGTCATGAATGTCCATGGTTTTTCATCATTGAACCCACCGAGTAGCATAAAAAGACAATGAATAAAGAAACCCCAGGAATCCTTCGTTTCCACTTCAACCACAACAAATGCAAGCAGATATAAACCCATGTTTCCATCAATGGAAACTGTTGATAAAAGTATACCCCGTACTTTCCTTTTAAATGACAACCATCAAGTCCGATAAATGGTTGGCATCCTTCTAAGAGCCACTTTTTAGAGCCTCCAACCCCATAAAGCATCTCTTGAAAACAGGTTCGAGGGGTATGACTTCGTTGTCCTCTAAATCGTATTGGAAAATCATTAAACTGCCCGGGTTTGTTCTCTCCACCATAGCGGCATACTTCCGGAGAATGGCATATGACTCACTTGTATTGCCTTGAATAATATCCATAGCTTTACATTTAGCCCTGTAAAGCTGCATGTACACAGGGTCGATGCCAATTTTCTTCAATTCATTCTGCAAACCACTAGTCTTCATGTCCGGGTGAGTTCTAATTATGTCTACAAGTTTAATTGCAATCCAGTTTGCATTGGCTTCTTTAATCTTATCCACTCTTACACAAGTGTGGTCTGGAACTGCACTCTTAATCATGAATGAAATGCCATCTGGCATACAAGAGGCATATAGACCCCAAGGACATTCGTTTGCCACACAACAAACTCTCACTCTTCTTCTCTCATTCTTCTCCTATACGATGTTCACACCCTCTCTAATACAATACTCGTTAAGAGTCTCGCTGAATTTGTCAACATTACGAAACATATCTTTAGCTTCTAACTTGAACCGTGCACTAGAATTTTTTGGCACTGATGCCTCTTTCACACTTGACCAACCACCAAGAGGATCCTCGTGAAATTCATCATCACTTTTATTGATCGCCTCGCATTCATCATTTGACTCATATCCTGACATGAGTGAGTCACTAGAATCTGTCAGCAGCTCTTTCTCACTCTCTGGGCCACGATCTACATTAAGGGATGAATTTGTGTCATGACCACCTGGATTTCCATTTGGAGCATTCGGATCAACTTCGTTCTTATCTCTATCAGGTTTTGCAGCTAGGGTGTGCCCCTCATTCTCAGATACAAACCCATCTTTAACATCATTGTCGAGCCAGAATGAGTCATTGTCACTAGGGAGTGTGCCATCGTCATCAAAGAGGCATGCTTCACCCTCTAATTCATTCTCGTCATCAGCATTCGAACCCTCAATAACATTTATCCTATCATTCTCAACTGGAGCTGTAGTACCATCGGTGGTGGCATTGTTGTCATCCTCAGTATTAATATCATTTACAATGCTCATAGCTTCCACATAAATTCTAATTTCCTTTGGACTTCTTGCAAACCTCCTTTTTATGTCTTCATCCAAATATATGCTATATCGATTCACCGCATCAAGATGATAAACTTCGTATGAGATGAATAGTACTGAACTCTTCAATTCAGGCTTGTCGGGAAAAGCTCTCTCCATAATGTCTTCCTTTAGATTTTTAGTTCTATAATTCTGAGCTTTTACGCCTTTAACCATCCTTAAATCATTTTGGTATTGTACTACCAGGTTGTGTGTCGTGTGATTTTCCATTTCTGCATGATCAAAATAACAATAACTATGTTACTCAAATGAAACAATTTCACATTATTAGTAAGTAACAAAGGATGCATCATGCTTTCATATGTATTTGATATGCATTTCATCATGCTTAATAGAGGTGAGTGTAATATAAGTTCTTGAGATAACCATGTGTAATGTAAAGCATAAGTTATAATAGATTCATTATCTTATGTTTTTCTAGTAAAAAGTGAAATAAAAACACCAACAACAGACAAATGAACAAAACTCATTTGACGTGAAATACTTTCCTCATCATGAGTAAGCATTTTATTTGGCTAATAAATGAGTCTCTGTTCACCTCAACTTGGTATTAAGAGTATGCACTTGGGCAAGAATTATCACCAATTTTTTTTTAGTGTCATAAAGGCAATAAATAACACTGGTTCAGCTTAAATGACAGTAGCAGAATAAAAAATAGCTTAAAATTCCTTCCCTTAGCAAATAAGAAACAACTTAAAATTCCTTCCCTTAGCAAATAAAAAATAGCTTAAAAAACATCCATTATCAGCTTAAATAACACTGTTTCAGCTTATGTATAATCAGCAAATTAATAAGCAAAAACATCCATTATGGTTTTTAAACTTCAAACATGCAGAACGAGCTAGCGAAGCAGGGATGAACAGAGGAGCAGCTTCAACTCAGTGGAAAAATTATCAAATATGCATATATGACTAAGATTCTGCAATCCCAAATCACATTTTTACAACAAAAAATTAACAAAAGAAGCAATCTAAAAAACCGTAGCAAAATACCCACAAATTCCTCCACTACAAGCCATTTTCCTCATAAATCAAAATGAACACATCTCAAACAAAAAAACAACTAAAAATCATCATTTTGAGCCAAAATCATGAAATGGGTTCGAGTTCTTACCTTTAATCCTCACAATTGCCTCCAAAATCCTCCAAATCGTTTGGTGAAGTTGTTGAGGATGACTAAAATATGAATATTGTTGTTGGGTTTGGAAGAAAAACTGAAAAAATTGGCAAAAATCTCACTATTTTCCCATTTTCTTTTGATTTCTCTTTAAGGGTTTTGAGGAGAAACCCCTTGTTTTCTTCTTTACGTATGTGAAACAAATCAAGGGAAAAACACTAAGTTCAAGAAATAAGGGTGTAAAGGTCATTTCAGCCTTTAGATTTATTTTAGTGTATTTGTTTCATTTTTTTAAACAAAAAAGCAAGGGGAAAACGGTCAATCAATATTTATTTTGACCGAAACCCTAATGGAGGGGGGGCATCTGTAATTTTAAAATTTCACAATGGGTGTATGTGAAAATTTTCATCTAAGAGGGTTACTGTTGGGAATTTCATAAACTCCCAGGGGGTGTAGATGTAATTAACCCTACAAATATCTATAGTTAATCATCTTTATTTAAAAGGACTAACAAAATAATAATAATAATAATAATAATAATAATAATAATAATAATAATAATATAATAATAATAATAATAATCATGAGTCATCTCTTTCAGGTCCAAGAGAACCAGAGTCATAGGGCCAATGGCAAAATGGAAAGTGTTGTTGATTTTGCTCCAGAAAGGAAGAGTTGCCTGCAAAAAGCCCAAATCAGGCTATAGGAGTTCTTTGTAGCCTGAATCGGCTCATAGAAGTCAATGTCCCTCCAAGTCTTGGCATGTACGGCTTTGACTTGACTACACCAGGTCACAAAATCGCGATGGAGGTTGGAATTTGGAATTTGGGGACCAAGGCCAATTGCGGAAGGAACTCCCAAAAGCGTGGCTTGCAGGGTTATGGCAAGCGTTTTTCGAACCGCGCGATGTCGCAGGGGTGATCTTGATGGATTTTGCCATCAACAAAGGGCCAAGAGAAAAGGAGTTTTCACAAGGGAAGAGGGCAAAAGTATTGGCGTTTAAATAGAACTCAGAATGGAAAAGGTAGCTATTATTAAGAAACCCAAGGGGTGCCATCATTATGGCCCCAGTAACGTTTCTATTTTTAATTTTGGCAAGAGAATTTTGAACTTGATGTGATAAATAGCTGCCACTCCTGCACCAAGGTAAGTATACATATGCATATGCATAGATTTCCTTTTTTTTTTATCATGCTATATATATATGAAAAAAATATACACATAATAATAATAATAATCATAATAATAATAAAAATAATAATAATAAATATATTTATATGTAAACGGGCGTAGTAACATATTTTAATTAAGAAGGACCTTTACCAAAACTCAACCAACTTTTACATTTGATTAAGGCTTGCGGGGGCATTGTTTGGGCCAAAAAATAAAATTTTGTATCAATTCAAAGTGGGCCAATTTTGGCCATGCTGAAAGAAAAATAAAAGAAACTCAAGTCACTCCAACGCGGAACGAGGTCGGCCTATGTCAAGGCTAAGGCCAAAAAATTGTCTCAATAAAAGGTCCATTGCCCAATCGGTTGAGGATGGAAACGAAAAATAAAGAAAAAAAATAAAAAATGAAGTAAACCAAGTTGAAGTTAAGATATCATTTTTCTAGGGGTTGTTAGGATAGGAAATTAAAAATTGCTAAAAATAGGTGTTGGCATAACTAAAGATGCCTAAAATAAAAGCTATGTGATGCTGAAAATTTCAAAATCTGAATAAGATGACATAACTACAATAACCAAGAAATAAGGATCATCATCCATTTCAAATGGTCAAGCTATCATCCATCTTCAAGAATAAAGGAAAGGTGGTTGCAGCCTCAAGCCTATAAAAGGGAACCGGATTCAACAAGTCCAACACTTTAACAAATCAACTCAATAACACTTCCATCAAGAAGTCTACAATTCTTTGAATCTTTTAGCTCAAATGAACTGAGATTAGCTTAGTTCAGTAGGTAGAAAACTATTATGCGAGTGTTCATAGCCATGTCCATTTGACTCGAGTTGAGGTTATCAACGAGTCCACTCCGTAAAGTCATGAAATAGTAGCCATCACTGGCCCAGATTGGGCCTGATTCAGGATGATATATCAAAGCGACAAAGTGGTATCTCACATTTATGTCGAGTGGATGCATGAGAAGGTGTAACCAAAGTCATCAATACTCGTAGCATATTATAATTCTTTCAATGCACTCAAGTGTAGCCAAAGTATGGAGTCATCAATGCATCTTACTTTTAGTCAAAGTCACTGGCAGTCTTTCAATGCATTTAGGTCGTAGATATGGCTAGTGTTATCAATCTATTTGCTTGTAGATAAAATTTGTATTATCTATGGTGAGTAGCTATATCTTTCAATGCATCTTCTCACTTTAAATTTTTAGATCCTTTTCGATCTTTGAATACTAAATTTTAAGTCCTACATTAAATTGTAAGCACATAGAACATTAGTGGTAGTATTTGCCTACTGCAGCGTAGTCATTTTTCAGATAGAAGTTAGGGCACAACCGTAGTAGTAGTGTTTGTCTACTTCAACTTATGTGTTCTTTGCACACTGACACACCGGTACTCAACAGACTCACTTTGAATTTACTGTTTTTATATCGAACTTAGTGACCTCAATTCCTGAGTATACATATCGATGAGAAGTGTTAAGTTTTATGCAAACAATTATATAATTCACTAGTCCCCTCTGAAGATTGTTTTTTGTTCCTTTGGTTTGTCAATTGAGTTTATCTTCTCTCTCCCCGCTCTCCATCCACTCTTCCACCTTTTTTTTACTTTCTCAATCTTTCTCACTCTCCCCTCTCTTCTCTCTCTCATCCTTCTCCCACTCTTCAACATATCAATCTTTTTCTTCTTCTTTTTATAGAATTTTAAATTATTTTTTCACTAATCATTATTTAATCAATATATTAAAAATACTTAAAAGGAAATTATACTATTACAAACAAATTAATCACTATTTAAAGTATGTAATATATGAATTCAACAATATAATTATGTTATATATTTTTTTTTTTTATTTTACACACGTATCAAGTGTGCTGAAACGACTAGTAATAATTAAACATTTTTGGGTTGTGGCTCTTTAGTTTTTATCTTAGCATTGTTTTTCTTTGTAGGTATGTATAATGATATTTCTTAGTCTCGATACTTATATATGCAAACAAAAGAAATGGGTAACGTGGAAGCAATAACGATATTTATACCATCCTAAAACAACACCTCGTCTTTCCAAATTCCTGCTTGTTTGTCCTATTTTACATATGATAATATATATATATATATATACATATATATATATATATTTTTAAAAGTTCATTTATTTTTTTAAAGCTCATGGATTAAACTCCACAGTCATAATTGCAATAACATAGTCGTTGTGAGCCAATAAAACTACAATAACCCTCCGGATTAAAGTGGTCCAAACTGGAATTTGCACTTGTTCACGCAACAGTCCTCGCGACATGCTTTCACACCGCACTCACCCAAACCCATTTTCCACCTATTACTACCCCGCTTAATACCCAACTCATCTAGCTTTGCAAGGCTCCTATGTTCATTTGCTGCATCCACCACTCGTACCATTTCACCAACCGCAGTATTGTACACAAAAAGTTGTATAAGCAGGGGGAAAATGCAAAATTCTACATATTGAAATATGAGTGGAAAAAAAGACAAAACCAAAAGTAATTAACTTATAGGAGTTTTATGATTTCTCGAAAAAGAAAAATAGACTAAAAGATGAAGAACATCTGTTGAATTGGACTTAAATCACTTGTAGTACTACTAGTAATAGTTGTTGTTGTTATTGCCAAGAGACGTGAAATGGAGTTTTATGTATATATTTTCATTAAAAAAAATTCTATTATAGAAAATAATTTGATAAAAATAAATTAAATTTTTAATAATATAAAAAGGTAAATAGGTATATTAAAAAATATATGTTAATAGAATATGTTTGATTTCAATATTAGAATTTATACATGCTATGGCTCCTACTATTGCTACTACTACTACTACTATTATTGTTGCTGCTGCTAGTACTACTACTATTATTATTCTTCTAACTACTACATCTCTATACAAACTATAATCACCGACTTAATTGTATGATGATCAGATAACAGAAACAGTAAATTGGCTTACCTACAGCAAACATAAGGACAAAGAGAATACAAAATGATAGATTAGTTGCAGCCATTTTGTCTTGAGTTTTCAAAACAAGAGGAGTTTTTGGTGTATCTACTACATGTACATGACATGTAAATATAGTTGCGGTATTTGGAGCGTAGATTAATACTATTACCTAAATGAATGGATTTGAAATCAACATGAATCTAAATCTTTTGTTTGAATTTAGGGTGATTTGCATATAGAATTTAAAATCTATTGATTTCAAAACAATGGTCTGATTAAAAATATTTATAAATGACTTGAATTCCTCTTTTCTACAATTTAAAATAGTAATGAATATAATTAGTTGTACTCCTTTATAAAGCACTAGCACTCTGTATTCTTTACTCTTTCTTGTCTCTACTCACTTTTTTCTCTTTTCCTTTCAACGTGATTTTATTATTTTCCATTCTATTATACTCTCTCCTGTCTCCTCTCTCGTATCACTATCTTTTACTTTACATTGTTTTCTATTTATTTTTTCAATTAGGTAATTTGATTTAATTTTAAATCCTTTTTTGTTTTGTCTTTCAGAAATATCGTGAATATATGAGAAATTGTCAAAAATATATACTCAAATAAAAGTTCAATGAACATAATCATACGCTATTCAAATTTTTGAAGCATGATTAGATTATTATCTAATTCTTAATTTGCACATGCATCAAATGTAGAAATGCAGACGATACCCCCCCCCCCACCCCCAATAGGTCTAATGATTGCGAGTGACCCTTTAATAAAGAATTCTCATTATAAAAAAAAAAAAACCGTGTGTAAATTCTAATGAACTTAAAAAAACCCTAGTGTTAGTACTAAAAAAATTATCTAATTTGACACATTTTTTGTAAAATGTTTTAAAAGTGTCACATTGGTGTACACCTATGACAGCATCTCATAAAAAGTGCCTCAATAAGGAATACCAAAATTTAACTATAATATATTTATTGTGGCACTATAAAGTGTCAAAATAGGCTATTGCTACACTCAAATATTTAACACTTTAGCAAGTGTCACTAAATAAAATTACTTTTCGTGACGCTAACTAAAGTGTCATATATTTGAGTGTAGCAATAGCATATTTTAACACTTTATAGAGTTACAAAAGATTCAATTATATTTTTTATTTTAATTTATTTTTATTTTTTATTTATATTAAATTTACTAAATACTAAAAAGGTTTTTATTCATATAAAAATTAATAAATATTTATAATTTAATTTATTTAAACTTACACTACAAGAGAACGAGTTCATTTCCAAAATAATACTCTAATTAAAAATAGTTCCAAAACTATTAGTTTCTTAAGAATATTTACCGTATTATTACACAGATAAACATTGTCATGTATCTAAAAATTAACTAGTTGCCTTTTCTTTTTTTTCCTTTTTTCCCTTACTTCAATGGCCCATAAGCATTCGTTAGTTTTAATTGTCTATTTTTTTTTTTTTTTTTGGTTACTGTTTAGGCTTCATTTGGTTGGATGGACAGTTGGAGGAAGAAGGGTAGAAGCAAGGAAAATGGGTGGAAAGAAAATGATTTCCTTCGTTTGGATGTGGGGGAGAAGTAGAAGGAAAGAAAAAATTTGAATGGAGCCCAATAAATTTATCTCCACCCAAAATTGGACGGATAATGAAAGGGAAAAAAAATACAACTATATTTTCATTTTCGTTCCGTCCATTTTATTTTCATCTAAACAAACTTGTTGAAAATTAAAATTCGTCCATTTTCTTTCCCCTCCTTTTCTTTCTTCTTATTTTTTTCCATACCATTTTCTTTGCTCTGTCAAACATACTGTTACGCTAATTTAAAATAATTTCATATCTTTTTGCTTCCCACCATTTTCTACACAGCGTAGCATATTATTTCAAATTTTACTTTTTTACCGTTAATTCGTGATTTTCTTTTATTTATTATTGTTTATTGGACAATTAAATTTTATTTCTTAATCTATTTGAATTTTTTTGAAAAAAAAAAAGATTCACTAATAAGGATTCAATATGATGCAATAATATTTATGATAATTGCTTTGAATTTTAATAAGGATATAAATTGATGACATTTTTGCTGCTCATGAATCATTAAACCCATCACTCCTTTATTGAAGTTTGAAGCGAAGAGAAGTTAAATTTAAAGCTAAGATCTACAACTATGCCATAGATAAAAATCAAATAATTAATGATATGCTCTGATAGAAAGAATATGTAAGCTCTTATTATAGTGTGATTACCTGACTATTTGATGTGTAAATTAAGTGTTAAATTATAACTAAAAGTAAAGGAAAATGAAATATCCAAAAAGAAAAAATTTAAATAAAAATAACAAAAATATGACTAGCTAAAAGCCCTAAAAGGGGTGGGAAGTAAATTAAATATCCTTTTAGAAAGTAATACACTAATCATCAGCACTAACTCTTTTATTGGAAAATTCTAGTCCAGACCCAGGTTGGTCGAATCAGTGTTAATCACATGGCGAATATTTTACACTTGCCTTGTGAATGGTCAATAATTTAGGGAGAATGACCAATCACTTGACAAGTGCAATACACTTACCAGATAATTTGTTGGGTTCGATCAAATCAGGTTCGGGCAAGACTTTTCTCTCTTTTATTTATTCATTTATTTATTTGATAGAAAACTGTATATTACAATCAATAATTATATCAAAATTGTTAAATAAAAAATAAACATTTACTTGTGGGCCCATTAATTAGGAAAGAAGTAGAAAAATTAAATTGTAACTGATAATTTTTTGTCCATGTAACATGCATGTCGCAATATGATAATAATACGGGAAATACTTTGGAGAGAGTAAAACTTTGGAGTTATTTTTCACTAGAGTGATATTTAGGGGAAAAAAAAACTCCAAGAAAATAGATCATTAGTGATTGAGGTTTAGTGACTTGCCATTCAGTCAAGACTAGTTTATAGATTCATGACTGATTGGTGATTGATTAATTGTAAAAAATTAGATGATATTCATCGGCATAATAGTGATTGGTTGTGAACCAATATTGTGACTGAAGTAATATCAGTCACTATTCTGATGTTATATCATGTGATAGACATTGAGTCAGTCATTAAGCTAAAGATCTCTTTATAAGCTAGAGGATGTGACGTCCCGATCTAGATGTTTTATAAAATCCTATACGTACAACTCAACTTTAAAATTCAAGAGTCCAAATTCCAATAAATTAACAAGCTATTTTTTGTTTAAAAAAATAGATATAGTGGATAATGAATTATTTTTAAAAAATACTTAACAAATTTTTTTTAACAATAATAAATAAAATTGAGATAAATCCACATATTGATATATAATCAAAGCTCAAAAAGTATTAAAATAATTTTTTTTTCTCCCTTTGTTCTCATAACACTACAAGAAAATACTGTTTTTTCGGCCAGATTTTCGGCGGATTTTCGGCGAAAGATTTAATTTTCAGCGGATCACGTCTGCCGAAAAGTCCTTCGTCACTATATAATTTTCGGCGGAATTTTCGGCGGAAATATTTAGAGATTAAAAAAAATAAATATTAATTATTTTCAGCGGAAATTCTGCCGAAAATTATTAATTTTTTTTCAATAAATAATAATTATTTTCGGCGGAATTTCGGCCAAAATTCCGCCGAAAATTAATAATTTTTTTTTAAATAAATAATAATTATTTTCGGCGGAATTTCGGCCAAAACTCCGCTGAAAATTAATAATTTTTTTTCAATAAATAATAATTATTTTCGGCAGAATTTCGGCCAAAATTCCGCCGAAAATTAATAATTTTTTTTTAAAAAATAATAATTATTTTCGGCGGAATTTTGGTCAAAATTCCGCCGAAAATAATTATTATTTTAAACTATTGTGCAATAACTAATTAATTTAAACTATATGATATGTATTATGGCCAGTGAGAACAGTTCATAATTTCCAAATATGTAAATGTTATTTCCTCGTTGTGCATTTCAGCCTTAGCTATTCATTAAATAAAATATTATATGTCAATATAAGTTATTACATCTGTCGCTACGTCTCAGAACAACTAGCTTGTTCTAGTAACTCCTAATACATTTCGTATCACTATATTAATTTATTTTAATACGTCTCAGAACATATTTGTTACATGACATCATAATAGTTAATATAATACAAATATTTGATTTGTTATGAGACTTAGCGAAATAAAGGTTATATGAAGTCATAATAAACACAATCCTTGAAAAAATGCCACATATAACAAACACAAAAAATACAATACGCTTAATGTGACACATTTATTGAAAACTATTTATATGCCACATATATATGACAAAACGTACACCGATAATTGAATTCAAAAAATAAAAAAAGGCAAACACGATTACAAATAACACAATACAATTTACAATTTATTTTAAAAAATGACTTTTAAATAAAAGCTAGAATAAGTCATAATAAATACAATACGCTTAATTTGAAACATTTATTGAAACCTATTTATAAAATATATATAACAAAACATATTACGAAAAATAACTTCAACAAAATAGGAACACAAACATGATCCGAGAAAAACCATAATAATTATACTAACTCTTAAAAGCGGAAAACAAATTTTAAAAATATCATTGTTTAAAAATATTATAATCTGTTTTTTATTTTGTATTTAAATTCAAATTTTTTTTATTATTTTTCGGCGGAATTTTGGCCGAAATTTCGCCGAAAATAAATTATTTTTTTAAAATTATTTTTATTAATTTTCGGCTGAATTTCCGCCGAAATTCCGCCGAAAAAAAATTAATTTTTTTTAAAAATATTTATTTTCGGCCGAATTTCGGCGGAAATTCCGCCGAAAATAAATAATTTTATTTAAAATATTTTTATTTATTTTCGGAGGAATTTCCGCCGAAAATAAATTAATTTTATTTTAAAATATATTATAATATTATTAAATTTTTATTTTTTTATTTTTTTTGGCGGAAATTTCCGCCGAAAATCCTCCGAAATTTTAAATTAATAAAATTTTATTTTTTTATTATTTTCGGCAAAAATTTCCGCTGAAAATTTGAATAATTAAATTTTTTTTTTTAAATGTTTCGGCGGAAATTTCCGCCGAAAATTTCGAAAAATTTTTAATTAATATTTTTTTTTATTTCCGCCGAAAATAGCGCATTTTCTTGTAGTGTAACCAGAAAATATACTCAAAACTCAAAAAATATCTTTAATTTTTTTTCCGCCATCACATTCCCTAAATCACTCCCACTTAGATATTAAGTGTCTAATTAGTAAGACTTATTCAAGTTCAATGGTCCAACAAATTAACATTAAGACTCATTAAATTTAATATTAAACAACTATCAAAATTCATACTAGCAATCCTAAGATTCAAATCTCTATACAAAAATCAATTAACAAAATAATAATATTAAATAAATGTATGAATTCCAAAATTAGTACACAATACCTTATTGTACGTTGCTTTTGGAGAAAAAGTAGAATATTGTAGGGTTTGTGAAAAAAGAAAAATTATAATAGGATTTTTTGGCGTTTTAATTGGGATTGAAGAAATAAATAAAATCTAATATAATTTTTAATATTTTAATTTGAAGAAAATAAGGAAGAAGAGAGGAAAAAGAAAGAGAGAAAATTTAATTGTTATGGTAAATATGATTAGGTAAAAATAAATCATCAAAAATAAAATAGAATAGAGAAAATTAAAAATTTTATTATATAACTTATATAAAAGTCAAAAATTTATTTTCAAGGAGACGAAATTTTAAAATTCTAATAAATATATATACTAAAAAATAAATTTTTAAAAAATTGGAGGGGAGGTGTTGGCTCCGTCACAATATCCAAATATAATGGAAAACAATTTGAAACATGAAAGTCTTATAGTTAAGGCCAATAATAATAAGAAATTTAACATGCTCTGATACCATATTGAAATATTAAAAATTTGAGCTTAACTCGACCCAAAAATTAGCTAATTAGGTAAGAATAACCAAATCATTATTACTGAAACCACATTCTCATATTTAATCAATATATAATAGTTAACAAACCCGTCAAAAACACCTCACATGCTGCCGGCGAAACTTCTTCCCCCTTACTTTCAAACTCGTTTTGCCTCCCAAGCACGACTAGGGGTATTCACAGTTTGACATAAAATAAAAAATAAAAAATAAAAAATAAAAAACAAGAGAAACATGAAGCCCCAGTGCCAAATAGCATCTCCAAACATGTCAAATATACAATAAGTACTCTCAAGTCCTCTAGAGAGAATTATTCGTAAAATGATATCCATTTGTTCATAGCATATAACTATCACTATAAACTACTACTTCAAAATTGCAAAATCATCCTCCCAATCAAAAGTCAACCAAATTTCGTTCACTCTGTTCCGAAATGCAAAAGGAGAATTATACTGTGCAACAATATAATCCGTCGCACCCATCCCCGCATGGCTTTTTTCAATGGCGTCCGACCAAGCAGTACCAGCGAGACTAGCGTACAGTGCTGCAGCTTCCTCTCCAACATCCTCGTCGGCCACAAATCCACTGAATTGTCGGACCGCCACATGGGTCAATTCCCATCTCTGTAGATGGAGCCCTTTGGAGGAAGGTGGATTTTCTTGGTTTTCCTTTGGGACATAGAAGCTCACGACAAATGATGAAGCACAGAAGGGCCCGTCGCTCGGTTTCACTTCAGTAATTACAGGAGCTGTCATTTCTATTTTCTGATTCTTATCATTTTTGCCTTGGATGTAGTTGAATAGCCTGTAAAAATATATATCAATGATTTATGGAGTAATTACATACTATCACAAAACATGTTCTATTTCTAGTATGAGGAAGGAAATCCTTAAGCTCATATTACGAGTTATTTTCCGAGTCCAGGTGGTGGATTTGAAGTCCTCCTTATGTGAAGTAATTCGAAATCCTTCAATCGAAGCGCAACTTAGATATTTTGACGATGTAAGCATTTTTGGAACAAAATCTAACAAGAGAAGACATATAGATGTTGCAAATTTAGACGAAAGGCTTGATAAATCTTAAGGGTACAGTCTGTAATAATTTTAACTTTCAAGCAAGGTCTCTGTAATTAACCTAACCTTTTGTGAAGAATGTGTAACTCGGTTTGACACTCGCAAGTAGCCGCTTGGCTTAATAATGTGTGACCCTTTGACTTTCACCAATTAGGCCATTGTTTTCCCCACCAAGTGTGCAGCTAATTGCTATTTCCTTTTAGCTGTTAGAAGATTATTCTTGCTCATTGACTAGGATGTTCCCATATTTAAAGATAAAAAGCCCGTAAAAATAATCAAGTTCAAATCGTTTATGTACGCTCAGTATTTGTTTTCCCAATTCTGATCTTTTGCCACATAAGGTGCAACCGCTTTCCAATACTCGTGTGTATAAATTCCGAATTAAGTGTTGTTTTTCAGGTTGATCTCAGTCCTCAGATAAAACTTTCTATCAATTACTTAACTAGTTTATTTATATTTTCTTACTGCACTATGTCGCGCCAATTTCCATTTGGTACAAGATTATTATACAGAAAATTCAGTTTTTCCACAATCTTAACCACACAGCGAAATTATGGAATGTGCTTGGGAAGTTTTGAATTGGCAACAAAAGTTGGAAGTGATTATTTAACTCGCTAGATGTCTAAACGTAAAATCTAAAATTTATCAAAAATTGGATAGGGAGTGTTTTTAACTTCTAAATCCTTCCTGATGTGTGTGTGTATTTAAAAAAAGGAAAGGTCCATTCCAAACACTCTCTTCAGCAACTCCAAAGGTCAAAAAATTCCAACATACTTTAATTATTTTAAACTTTTACAAAGAGTTTAAAAATTATATTCTTATGTAAAAGAGCATTCAAATTGAACACATAATTTCGCCGAAGGTCCAACAAACAAACAGTAAAAAAAAAAAAAAAAAAAGAGAGAAATTCAAACTCACTGAAGGAACCCTGTTCTTGTGGCACCAACAAACGAAACATCATCAATCGGCTGAGTCGACATCCACACGCTGGAATTGTAACGCCGTATTTCAAACCCATTTCCAGTGTGAATCACGTCGTAGGCGGGGCACTCGATACGGTTGCACGTCGGCGGCAACACGGCGGCGGCGCCGCCGGCCTTGTTCACCGGAGGCCAGAAGCTCAAATTTGAGGTGGAGAGTAGATTTAGAAGGAATGAGAGCTTCAAGAGATTCAAAGCAGCCATCGTTCAGATGGGTTTTTCGTTAATATGAGTGGTGTCTTCTCTTGATAATGAATGCTTTTGATGAGGTCCACTGATTTATAGGATGAGAGTGATGAGTAGAAGTGTTTAGAAGCAATTTGTAGTTTCTCTTTCTGTTTCGTGATTTTGTTGTGAAATTTTGTCTTCTTTTTCCTAAGAATTTTTAGAGGGTTTGATTCTTTTGTCCTTCTGATTAAGGGGGGTTTGATTTGATTCTTGAGTTTGTGGGTTCTACTATTCTGTGAAATTTATTGAATGGCTCAAGCATTGACACGTAAGTGCAAGAGAAAATATTGATAGCCTGTAGGATATTTCACGCCGTTCGCCGGGAAACATATGGCCATGGAAATGTTTGGGGTTAGGGCCGTTTGGATGTACGAAAATAAATTGCTTTTTGAGTTGAGTTTTTTATAATAGATTTTTTTCCCTCTTGAAATCAAGTAGTTTTTTGTTCTGAATATAATAATTAAAAATATTTTTATTTAAAAGTGTTTTGGATATTTTTTTTAAAAAATCACTTTGGATAATGATGTGGCTTAGTCTCTCTTGAGAGCCACGTCATCTTCCCACAAAAGGGAATAACGCCAAGTGTGAGGTCTAATGTCCTTGGTGGCGCCAGCTGTCCTTGAAAGAGGTATAAGCCATGACATCATGCATAGGTGGACACGCAGCTATCTTAGAAAAGACGAGTATGAGGATCAATACCCTCGGTATCATGGGTTGTCCTCCAAACGAGGTTGAAGCTTATAAAGAGAGGTTTCAGAGTGAGACCTAACCCATAAAAGGGATGCTATTCCCCAAGCCTATCCAACTATCCAAGGGAGATGTCCTCGAAGAGGGTTCGATTATGGACCACAAGATACCCCCAATTATTGGGTTCAATCCCAAGCGTGGAGGGTTCCTCGAAGAAGCCTACGTGGCAAAGCTGCAGCGAGGGAAGATACTCTGTCTCGAGGGCATCGATCGAGCTGTCCTTAGGGAGTAAGAGGTGTTGGACTGCCAGTTGGGGGACCCAGCTACTCTGACAGACCTAGATGGTTGCAGCTACCAAACACACTCTAATAAGACACCCTGTCTCTCTCAATCCCAGGTAACATTAATTAATGCTCCCTATAAATATAATCCCTAGCATTAAGTGCACAAAATTTGCACTTAAATGTAAAGGTCAAGCCCCACTAATGAAGTAGTAGCCCAACTGTTATGGGGGTACCAAGTAAGACAAAAAGCATGTCTACTTAAACTATTTATGTCAGTCAAAGTGACCAAAACCCATCAACCACATCACATCAAGGCCACACTTATATTAAAACAGCCTCCACAACTCCAAAGAAGGTAATGCTTCTCCAACTGAAACACACACTCAACTAAAATAGAGAATACTATTCATCTTCTTATTGAGTGCCAGAGAGCTTATACTAGGGCAAAATCGGCTAGTCTCATGTTTGCTCCTTCCTTTTTGACAGATGGGCTGCCAGCACATGTCATCGGAGCTACGAAGCTTTGCCACATGGTGTCACCAAATAAGACCTCCCATTATTTTGACGCTAGAGGAAGGGCCTTAATCTTATTAAAGAGGTGACTTTCCGGTTAACAGAAGAAAAAGATGGTAAATATTAGAAGAATTCAAATGTCCAAAGCTGCCTTCGAGAGAGACGACCGCAATGTCCCAGAGATGATGCCACGAGACAACAAAGACAATATCAACATGATACACGAAAGGAAAGGCCCTGCCGGAGCAGAGGGGGACTCTTTAATCTCACCAACCAGCCACGGGGGCGAAATCGTAACAAATAGAGAAAACGGTCACCCTCACCATTAGTCAGATGCGGCAACTGTTGGGAGCGTGTGACGACAAAACGCTCGTACACCTCCTTTCTAGTAACCTTTCTCCATCACCGAATAAAATGTAACACTCTAGCCCATTCTTACCAGTATGAGCATCTGGTCCTTTCCCAAGGCAACTCCTGCGCCTAGGAAAGCCGCCGCCCATCTTACCGTGAAGATGTGGCTGAGTCGAGGAACCAAGGACCTCGCCAACCGTTGCACTATGATCATTGACACCACCAGGGCCGGTCCACAACCCCCGCTGCACGTAGTCACAGCCGGAGAGAGCCCCGGGAGGACGAGTTGGCGCAGATGCGCCGTCGGGTCAGTCAGTTACACTTTGAGGTGGAGTGCCTGTCTAGGCGCGAAGAAAATAAGATGGGGGACCAAGCACACAAAGGGTCTACGCTTTGTCTCCCCCCTACAATCCCATGCTAAAACGATCCCCGTTCACCTTGGAGATTATCGAATCACGTTTGTTACCTAAAGAGCACAAGTATGATGGCTCAATAGACTCGAATGAGCATCTTACACATTATGAGAACGTGGTCGGGGTTGCCACAAATAACTTGAACATCTAAGCCCGATTGTTCTCATCTACGTTCTAAGGGATCGCACTATCATGGTTCAAAAAGCTTGAACCACAATCTATTAGGTCATATAAGGGTCTAGTCGATAGGTTCCTCAACCACTTTGCAACGAAAACATCCATGAAGCTACCTCCCACACACCTTTATGGGGTTAAACAACAAAAAGGAGAAACTCTAAGGGTTTTCATGGACCGCTTTAACAGTGAGTTCCTCAAAATCGAGGACACAACCATTGAGTTCGTGAGGCACGCGCTTTATCAAGTATTAAGAAATGAAAGCTGTGCTGAAACCATATCATGCAGGCCCCCCAAACCATAGTTGGAATCCAACACCTCGTCTCGAAATATATAGAGGCAGAGGAGCTCAAAC
This sequence comes from Petrea volubilis, assembly GCA_026212405.1. Classification (NCBI taxonomy): domain Eukaryota; kingdom Viridiplantae; phylum Streptophyta; class Magnoliopsida; order Lamiales; family Verbenaceae; genus Petrea; species Petrea volubilis. The sequence continues at coordinate 6,071,248 of CM047881.1, forward strand.
TCGTGAAGCACCCTTCAAAACACAAGGCTGAGGAAAGGAGCAAGTCCAAGAAAGACAAGTCTAGGACCAAAGAAAAGAGGAACTCATCCTCGAGAAAATACAAGGACTACATTGCCCTCACCAAGACGCCTGCAGAAATCTTTTCTCTCGTTGGAAGCCAAGCATCCCCTACGCCTAAGAGGATCCCCAAGGGAAAACGGGCCAAAAAGAGAAGGAAATACTATGCCTACCACAAACAATTTGGGTACAATACTAAAGATTGCTACAACTTGCAGAACGAGATCGAGGCCTTGATCCGAGGAGGCAAGCTGAAGGAATTTGTTAAGAAACTGGAATATTTCGACTCCCAAGCCTCCCCAATTCAGAGTTTTGGCTAAATGCAATTTTTTTTTTTTGTAGTGGACAGACGATAGTAGAAAGAGAAAGGAGAGAGAATAAACAAAGAAAGAGTAAAATATGTAAGAGAGGAGAGGTAAGAGGAGAAAATAAATAAAGACATCAAATATCTCAAGACACCAAATAATTATTGAAGAATCCTAATTCTTTATAAAATAGTTTAGTATAGATAGATATAGATGTAAGCCTCATACTTTATATAGATATGGGTGAATTGCACTTACCTCCCCTGAGGTATACTTTATTTACGAAAAATACCTCGACCTATGAAAAATTACAATTATCCTCCTGAATTGAGGGGGTTCTATTTTATATCGATGAAAGGTCAATATTACCCCTAAGTGATTTAAGCCAAAAAAAGAGAGAAAAAATAACTAAAATAAAAACCCCAAAATACCCTTTCTTTATCATTTTTTTTCTTTTATTTTTTGTTTTCTTTTTCCCTTATCTCTTTTTTTTTATATCAGATATGTCCCCCCCCCCCACCTATCTCTCTCCCTCTCTCTCTCTCCCCTGAATGGTTGGTATGCTGGAGCCGGAAGCAGCGAGCGGCGGACAGGCCGTGGCAGAGGATCTCTTGATATCTCTCCCTCTCGCCCCTCTCCCTTCTAAATCTCTCGATCTCTCTTTCTCTCCCGATGGATCTCTCTCTTTCTCCCTCCTCCCTTTCCCTTCTTAAATCTCTCTCTCCCTCTCGATCTCTGCCCTTCTCCCCTCTCGATCCCCTTCTCAAGTGATGGCAGGTGCCAGATGGGCGGCAATGGAGGACGGTAATTCCTTGCTCTCTCTCTCTCTCTATTCCCTTCTCCTTCTCGATCCTCCCCCTCTCCCTTCTCGATCTCTCTCTCCCTTTGGATCCTCTGCATGGGGGCGGCGGAGGACGGTAGGGGGGGGGCAGTGGCAGACGATAGTGTTGTGCGCGTGCGTGCGCATGTGTGTGTGTGGGGGGGGGGGCAGAGAGAGAGAGAGAGAGAAAGACAACCTCGGGAAGAAAAGAAGGGGAAAAAAAAAGGAAAAAAGGGGGGGGGGGGAAAGGGAAATTCGAATTTATTTAATTGTATATAATATGTTGTATACTTTTTTTTTATCAAATATTAGAATATCAATAATTTTTTGTACTTATAAAAACAAAATTTATAATATATAAGATATTTTGATGTATTTTGTATTTATTAAATATAATTTACATATCATAATTATATATTTTTAATGTATATGTTTATAACTATTTGCATTTATTATATAAAAGATTTAATTTTTTTAAAAAAAAAATTAAATATGTATAATATTTTTAAAATTAAATATGTATTATATAACAAAAAACTCCCTTGAGAGCAAAATAGTCATTTCAATATGATCAAACACCTATTCTTGCTTATAGAAGTGTAATTTTGGAAGTTCAATTTTTTTTTATTAATGGTAGGTGTAATTTGTAATTACCCCCCCAATTCAATGGACTAATGATAATTTCCTGCAGGTTGGGGTATTTTTTGTAAATAGAGTAATTCTTCACATGCACTCACCATCACATTTGATCCCTTAGTTGCGTTTTTGTATTCAATCCGATCCTGCCATTAAGTTTTTTGTTAAATCATGTAAATTAAATGGATTTTGCCCCCTATAAAATAGGTAAGTAGTAGAAAATCCCATAAAAGATATATTGCTAGAAAACCCCATTGGAATAAAAAACATATATATACATACACGTACACTCACATACATATATACATACATAAATAAACTCATACACAAATATATACATGTATACATACAAATACATATACACAAATTATAGATACAACCACGCGCGTGCACACAAACACACACACATATATATAGTGAGAGAGAGAGAGAGAAAGAGATTGAGCAAGAGCGAAAGAGAGAGAGAGGGTCGGGGGTCTCCTGATATGGGGAGGAGGGGGGGGTGGATTTATTTGTTTATTTAATTTTAGTAGATATGTATATACATATAATTCACACTTACTTTTTAATATGTACTTAACTATTTAAGGAATTTTTATTCTTTTGTTTTTTTAATTTTTAATTTACATATATTTTCTTTTATTTCTACTTAAATTTTTTTTACTATCTTAAATCAATTGAAATTTATATTATATCTTTTAGATAAACAAAAATAATATATACTATGTATGCGTGATTTATTAAAGGACAAGGGGCTCTATAGCTATTTTTTTTGTTTGGGGGCTTTCCAGCAATTACCTTTTTTATAGGGGGCAAAAAGCAATAACCTGTTTAAACATGTGACCCCCACATGATAAATTTGTTAATTTCTAACGAAAAAGATAATAGAAGTATCATATTGGATACAAACACGTATTGTGAGGGATCAAATGTGATAATAAGTTAACGTGACGGATTAAAATCGAAATAGTAATAAACGTGAAGGATGAAACACAAAATTTTTCCGATGTAAGTATATAATAAGAGAGAAATTGAAAAAATGAGAAACTAATTATATTTTTAATGAAGATATTACAATAATTTTTTAAGGCTCGTGCTCGTACTCTTGACCCTTGAGAAAAATTGTAAAAGATACAAACTCTATACATTTCTTTTTTTTCCCCTCTCAAAATATGCTCACAACTTTTTTCTCTCAATTTTTTTATTATTTTTTTCCCTGACTGTTCAACCTCCCTGCCCCTCTCTTCTCTATTTTTCCCTTTTTTCTCTTGGATGACAAAAAATGAACACCACAGCCTAATTTTGGGCTCAATGTAATGCTAATTCAAGATGATTTTTACAACCAAGAACATAGCTCTCACTATAAGAAAAAGTAATATTAGTGAAAAATATAACAATAATAATATAAAAATTATGAACAATAATTGTTTAAGTAATAATATTTTTTATTTTGTCACTAATTAAATTTTTTTTAATAATAATAACTTTTATATTGTCACAACATTAGTTACTAGTGACACGAATTAATATTTTAATTATCACCATCAACAATTATAGACACCTTTATAGTAATAATTTGGTAAAAAAAAATTCTCAATTTTATTTGTTGTCACTAATAACATTATATAAATTATTCTTGTAACAAAACAATCTCTTTTATCACAAAATATATAGAATTGTTAGCAATTTTTATTATCACTTATATATTATCATCAATTTATCCATTTTCTTGTTGTCTCTATTAGGCACGTATGACGTATGTACTCTTGTTTAAATTGGACTTTTCTTGGTGAAACCATGATCCAGATGCCATGTGTCTTTATCTTCCTATTGGCCAAAATTATGTGCCCCACTACAAATTGTGTGGTAATAATTTAAGAAGAGAAGAAAACGATGGCTCAGTCTCAGTCAGCACAACAGTCAACAGTTGATCTATAAAATGTGGTATCTATAAAAAGAAGAGTTGCTCTTTTCTGACAATCATCACTAGAACAATGTTTTGTTGTGTACGCACGAGAGGCCGCAAAGAGGGGAAATTCGACGATCAGCCTACTGATCCTCCGCCCCCGCCGGCGGCAGCTTATGGCCGTGATGAAAAGACTGGAAAGCCGACGGATGGTGGCGTAAAGGATGGGAATATGGTCATTCTTGCCGGAGCCGGTGCTGCTGTCGCTGCAACGGCCGCCACAGTTGCTGTGGTGGCTAACGACGAAAGTGACGAACAAGAGCGCAATAAAAGTGGCGGTGGTGGCGGCAGCGGCACCTACCAAGGTTGTTGTTGTGGTGGAGGTAGCTGCGGTGGCGGCGGTGGTGGTGGTGGCGGCGGTGGAGGTGGCTGTGGCGGTGGTGGCTGCGGCGGCGGTGGTGATGGCGGCGGTGGTGGCTGCGGAGGTGGCTGCGGAGGTGGCGGCTGCGGAGGCGGAGGGGGTGGTTGCGGAGGCGGAGGCGGAGGTTGTTGATTAATATTATCTTGTGAAGCTTGCTAGTTAATGTTCATTTATTTCGGGAACTTTCGTGTATACTATTGCTGTATTTTCAAATGGAATATCCATTTGACTAGTTTGTTTGTCCCCACACGAGGCGGATAGGGTTGTATATTGAAAAATAATGTCACATCTTTTATTTTATAATTTTTATTCATATTATATGTATAAAATTATTTTTTTAATTATATTTTTAATTTAAGATTTTTATACTTAATTTATATCTATGTATTAAAATAACAGATATAGATTAACACAGTTAACAATAGAGAACCTCATGTGCACATGGGATTGTCAGATGGAGATGAACATAATTTACAATAGAGAATTTCGTGTGCAAATAGGACTGTCTTTTCCTAAAACTACTTCATAAAATACTTGTTCTTCATTTTTTTTTTTTTTTTTTGGCAAGTAAATATTGGAATACTGATTTGATCAACTGAATTTCCTAATAATAATTACACTGTTTTATTAAACGGGCTGATATTAATTATATTTTTAAATTAGCTCATTGAGTTTGCTTTTTACTCTTGGATCGGGCTTACCGTCTCTAGGAGTCCAATTTTTTTTTTAAAAAAAAATCCCGATTTGACGAAGCTTTTCCTTTTTTTTTTGGTTGTTAAATTCGGATTATTGATGTAATTAAATATATTTTATTCTTATTTTGTGCAAGTATCAAGTGTGCTCGACTACTAATTATTATCTGTATTTTATATAAAACAAGAGCCCTTTAAAATAATTACCTTTGATTTAATAAGTTTTTAATCTGTCACTTGGGTTTGTCTAAAATACAGTACTATTAATACTAGATTAACATTAGGTATCCTAGCACTTTATTAAATTTTGAGAGTATTTGTTATTTCTACAACGTTTAGCAATTACCAGCATCGTGTTATTTAAATGTGAATAACTTATTACCTACTATTTATCCATAATTTTAAATTTTATTTATATTTATATGATGTATTAAACCAAACTAATCCAACCTACTCATTCACAACTATTTTTTTAATTAAATTCTATAACATGTATTTTAAATTTTTATGTGTCCACAAAAATAAATTTCACGGTATCTTAAATGATATATCAATGTTAATTATCAAACTTAAAATCTACATCACTCTTAATACGTTTTTGATTTCAAAACTTGAGAACTTAACTGAAAAAGGAAACTTATATCTCTGTATATAGAATATAAGAAGAAAAAATAATCTATTAGTTATAATAAAAATAAATATTATATAAAATTACCATACAAATTGAAGAATGTAATACAAAAGCATGACAATTTTATAATTTCAAATAAATTCTTTCAAAGATTTGTTGCATTATAAAAAATTTCTCCCTCATCAACAAAGATAGATATCGAGTTTCTCTCTCATCAAATTTGATACCTAAGTTTTTACAACTGCCTAATAAAGATAGATTTCGATAATTATGGAAATTTTATCTTTGATAATTATGGAATTTTTGATAATTATGGAAAAATTTGATGCGTCATCTCGGGCAGTCGTAAAAGCTTAGCTATCAAATTTCATATTAAAATCGGAACTCATTAATTATTTATTTAATGCTGCGTCACAAGGAATCATAGAAAATATAGTGTGAGCACGAATAAGGAAATATCCTTTTGGGAAAGGCCAAGTCCTCGCGTCGAAAAGTCAGCAAATTAATTAATTCTCATAAAAAAATAAAAAAAAATCTCAAATAAAATAGAAAATTCCCCGAAATTTCCGCACTTTTATAGACTAATAAAATAAAATCAATAACACAAAGCAATCTGTTGGAATCTGTCTACACTTGACAATTGACATAATTATTTATCAACTGATTCCCAATAGGTAATAGATATAATTTCCAAAAAAAAATAAGTAATAGATTTAATTTCAATCTATAAAAGAAGAGCAGATATTTGAGCTATATTCATCATGAATTACAATGTTTTGCTGTGTGCGTACGAGAGGCCGCAAAGAAGGGAAAGCTCAGCAGCGGCCGCCACCGGTGCCTTATGGGTATGAAGGGAAGAGCGGAAAGTCCACCGGCGGTGGCTTAAAGGATGGTAATATGGTCGTTCTTGCCGGAGCAGGCGCCGCCGTCGCTGCCACGGCTGCGACGGTGGCTGTAGTGGCCGCCAACGAAAGTGAAGAACAACGTGAACGGGAACGCAATAACAGCGGCGCAGGCGGTGGTTGTGGAGCCGGTGGTAGTGGTGTTGATGGCGGCGGCAGTGGCGGTACTTCCCAAGGTTGCTGCTGCGGTGGCGGTGGAGGTGGAGGGTGTGGTGGCGGCGGTTGCGGCGGCTGCGGCGGCGGCGGTTGTGGAGGTTGATTGTATATAGCGGTCGTTTGAACTTCGTTTCTTGTTTATATTTATGTATGTCTATATATATCGCCGGTATAGATATTTTGTGGGATAATCTGTTTTCAATTTGCTGTTAGCAATATGACTGATGCTAGTAAGGGAATTTTGATCCGTCGCAAGTGGTGGCGCGTGCGGCGGTTGTCACGGTGGTGCGGCCGCTTTTGTCTAATTTATTATATGCGTTTGATATAATTTCTAATTTGCTGACGTTTGTAATTATTGTTGTCACTATTAGACTTTATGTCCCATTTTGTGGAAATTCTAGACCTCTAGTGCGGTGTGTTTATATTTCCTTTTCAGTTTTATCTTTTATTTTCTTAAGATGAATTTATATTCCTCAATTTTTGGACTATATATTTGTTTGGGCAGGACTTGGAATGAGTTCGATGTCCAGTTTGAAAAAGAATTTATGGTCAAGATTTTTAACATAAGAGTAATATGATGAATCCCTACAGTCGGAGAGGGCTTTTGCTTTTTAACATTTTAAGATATATAAATTTTAATTTTAAAATTGAATGAACTAAATTAAAAATTTAAAGGTCTCATATATAAATTTTAATGAATGTTCCCTCTACATATAAGTTAATAGAAGAACAAAAACAAAGTTATAACTAAATACTAATAAAAATAATTAATGTAAGCATTTCCTCCTATAAGAAAATAGGGTACAAGTTAATAGTTTAGCTTTATACATGGGAAAATTGGTGGATTTGGATCTTTCGAATTGATAATCATTTTTATGAATTTTCTTTTGGATATGAAACTTATTTTAATAATTCTTTTTTTGTAAGATTTTCAATTATTTTGTTAATTTGAGATGAAAAATAAATCCAGCGCTGGGTGGTCTGTGTATGTATCTTCAATTTCGTCCTTTTCTGAAAATAAGGATGGAATTTTTGTTAAATATAGTAATTAATTATTTTGGATGCGCTTGTTCGGGTCTCAGTGTCGGTTGAGTCAATAGCGTGTATCAAGAGGGTTTTGGATGCATTTGCTTGGGTCTCGTATGCCAGAGCTGAATAACCAAAAATCAACGGTGGTATTTAGTAAGAATTTTGGCCTTGAAGTTTAGCAGGTATTTGCGGATTTTCTAGGGGTGCAACGGATAGATAATCATGAACTCTATCGAGGCTTGCCCTCTCTTGTCAGATTCTCTAAGAAGACATTATTCTCATCGATTCAGGATAAATTACGGAAATGAGTTGATGGGTGGTGCGATAAGAATCTATCGGCAGTAGGGAAGGAGGTTCGAGTGAAATCAGTGTTACAACCAACACCCATGTATGCCATATTTGTGTTTCGATTGTCGGATACATTCATTACGGATATTGAAGCTATGGTCCAAAAATTCTGGTGGAACTATAAAGGGGTGCACAAAATACACTAGTTATTTTATACACTAGTTATGTAAAGGGAAGCGAGATGGAGGACTTGGATTTCGGGATTTGAAGGCTTTTAATTTTGTGCTATTAGCCAAAAAGGCTTGGAGACTTTTAATGGAACCAAATAGCCCGGTGGTGAGAGTGTTGAAAGGAAGTATTATCCTTGAGGAGACTTTCTCAATGCCAATCTCGGGTATCGACCCTCCTTTACTTGGCGAAGCATCTGGAGTACACAAAATATTACAATGCAGGGATCACGATGGCATATCGTGTCCGAAACCCATGTGAATATCTGAGAGGATAATTGGCTAGCTAGACCATTGACTTTTAAGCCGATCACCCCTAAGCTCGACACCAGTGCTATCTTTGGGAAAAGTTGTGGATTTCGCTTTAGTTTATTTTCAATCATTTGTGTCGATAACAACAAGAAGGAGTTCTACAAATTACCCAACTTTTCTGGAATGACGGAAAGCCCCAAGCTAGGGTTTCATTAAAATAAATTTCGATGGTGCCATTTTTGATGAAAGTTGGGAAGTAGGGGCAGGGATAGTCACTGTAGATGCAATTGGAGGCGTGGTGGGATGGTAAACACAGTGCTTTCCAAGAGTTGAAGACCCATCGCATGCGAAAATTCTTGTAGCTGGGGAGGCACTTCAGTTTGCTATCGGACTTGGATACACTTAAATGTCACATTATCTTCAATGTGATAAACAAGTAAGATCAAAGAACAAATGTGAGTTCCTTGAATGTTGGGCTACCGAATTGTGTGAGTTCTCACTACTAGAAAACTTTGTTTAAACCATGGATTTTAACCACGGATTTGGAAAAAAAAATCCTTGGCTAAATAAAATAGTCATGAATTAGCCACGAATTTTTTCATGGCTAAAAGTGAAGTGGCTAAATTTAACCATGGAGAAATAGCCACGGATTAGACACAACAAATCCGTGACTAATAGCCACAAATTTTTCCTGTCTAAAATTAGCCGTGGCTAAAAAAAAAAAAAGGAATAAACAGAGGGGGTTACGACCCCTTATTTTGTTGTACTTGACATATGTGTATGCGATATTTTAAATTTAAATTATCAAAACAAATTTCATTAATTTTATCTATTTTATAATTTATTAGTTTTACTAATTTTTGTAATTTATTAACTAATTATTTTTTAAATTGAAAACATTTATATCTGATATTATCAAAACTAATACAATAAAAATATTTATTTCAAAATTTTCAAATACTAATTTTATTTTTTTATTGAGTAAAATAAACAAAAACCCTAAATCAATTTAAATACATAAACCAAATATTTGAATTTATTTTATTGAATTAGTTATTTCAATTAATTTTTGACTAGTTAAATCAAACTCAAATTATTCTTTTGGTTCATAAGCCCAATTAAGTATAGTTCTAATTTTATGTTGTGGGATAACTTTCATAATTTAAAGAAATCATTTATTTGACAAGTAGTGTTAGGACCATCAGAGGAGTTATAACCACATTTAATCTTATATTTCAAATACATGTTTCATTTACTTCTTCATTGCATGAATATACATCAATTGTAAAGATTTAAAACCAAGTGGATAATTAAGAAAATAATTTTAAACACATAGTTGGATAACATACATGTGTATTATAAAATAAAAGATAAAATTCCATCTAAAATAGGAGATCTTATTAGGGTTGTACCCTTCAAATATTTTGAAAATCCAATATATATCATGTTATATGTCATGGTCCACTCCTTTATTTTTTCATAATCTTTGTTTTTTTAATATTGAAAAGTATTTAGTGATTGAACTAGTAATTTGTTAATTATAACAAATATTTAATAGATTAATAGCAAAAACAAAAATTATCACAAAAATTTATTTAGATAATTTATATTTAGAATTTCGTATAATTTATTTTAGCTAACTACAACAAAAAATAATTCTTAAACAAAAATAATTCCGTGGCTAATTTTTTTTCCGTGACTTATTTTTAAATTCGTGGCTAAATTTTTCTGTGACTAAAATCCATGGCTAAATTCAGTTTTTCTAGTAGTATTGGCCTAATTATTCTTTCTCATCGGAATGTTCGCATACCTATACCAAAAAAAGAAAAAATGACGAAAATTATTGAAAAATCAAATACCAAAAATCAAGTGTTACAATTTTTCTATTTTCCCTTTCTTTCTATTGATGCTTCAATAAAATTGTTAAATAAATTGAATAACTGATGATCATAATAACACAAGTTAGAGATAAAAGGGCTTCAACCATATGAGTTATATAATATACATAGGCTAATGTAAAAAAAAAAAAAAAAAGATAGCAAATTAAATATAAAAACTTATAAGGAATGAAAAAATTGTCATTTGTGCCGACGACGTGCAGAATCCCGATGTTACCAACATTGGTACAAAGTTTTTGACTATAGGGAAGGACGATCTGAATTTGGATTGACAAGAACTGGTAGCGGTTGGAGGTGGAAGAAGGTGTTCAACTGGTGTATGACAACAACTATATATGTGTGCAACAAATGGTGGTGCTTGGTTGAGGGTAAGATGGTGTGGGTTGGAAAAGAGGGAGTGTGGTGCGAGTAAGGGATGACAACGAAGAGTGGAAGCGTATAAGAGGGGCCAGGGTTTGTGTGAAGAGAAAGAGAGAGAGAGAGAGAGAGAGAGAGAGAGAGAGAAGAAAAAGGGTGGGGCGACGGGGTAAGAGAAAGAGAGCAGGGTTTGTGTTAAACTCTCCCCTGATTTTTTTATCTGAAGTTCATGGAAACATAAGACTTGATATTTCTCTCATGCAATAATACATGACATACCTATGGGGGTTTAAATGTTGTTCTATAGACCCATAAAGTATCATCAAGTTTAAGTGATCAATCCTTTCGAGAGGAACATATAGTTTTTTTTCCAAAATTCTTTTTTATTTTCCTATTAGATACCTCTACTTGATCACTTGTTTGTACATGATATAGAGTATCAACTTTGTGAGTTATCCCGTATTTCTTAAGAAGTGCTCTAAATTGAGTATTGTAAAAATGTTTTCCACCATCACTAATGATTGCTGTAGGAGTTCCAAAACATGCAAAAATATTTTTTTTTGTGAATATTTTATAATTAGCTTTGCATTCTTTGTTCTTTTTGTCATAGCCGCCACCCATTTAGATACATAGCTAACTGCTATAAGAAGATACTTGTTAGGCTAATAAAATCTTGACTATGGTCCTTTTGTTGCTTTGCGGTTTGCTCCAAAATGACTGCCTATTTCTCTATAATGACAGTGTTGCAAGATTCTCTAAAATTCCTCCTCTGGGACATATCTTCAAATTACCTGGTTAGCACATCTTTTGAAAAGATAAGGATCTTCCCAAAAATAGTGTTTGACACCAGAAAAGAATTTCTTTTTCTACTCATAAGACAAATGATTGAGTATACAATTTTCTACAAGAAAATTAGCAATATTAGCAAATCAATGAGCTTTTGAAATAGAGGAGATATTCAAAATAGAAGAGATAGAAAGAATTTTCTCATAAGGAAATTAATCATTGATATCGTCCTCTTCTTTCAATGGATTCTTAAGTTGAGAATATGATCAGCCGCAAGATTTTTTGTACACTTTTTATTACGAATTTCAACATCAAATTTTTAAAGTTGAAGTATCCATTTGAGCAATCAAGTCTTTGCATCTTTTTTCGTCAATAAGTATTTCAAAGCTACATATAGTCAATATAGAGAACAACTTTTGAACCAATTAAATATGAGCAAAATTTATCGAATGCAAAAACAATAGCTAAGGATTCTTTTTTAGTTGTGGCACAATTTAGTTGTGGTTCTGTGATGGTATAGTGAATAGTGTAAACTATTTTATTATTCTTTTGACCAAGTACTGCTCCTATTGCATAATCACTAGCATCACACATGAGTTCAAATGGAAGACTCTAATCAGGTGCAACTACAACAGGAGTCGTCACCAATTTCTTTTTTATTGCATTCAAGGCTTGCAAAAATTTATTAGAAAAATGAAATTTAACATTTGTAATTAACAAGGAGATAATAACGTGGCTTAGAAAGTTTAGAAAAATCCTTGATAAATATCCTATAGAAACCAACATGCCCCAAGAAGATTCGAACTGCCTTGGCCGAAATGGGTGGTAGCAATTTTTAAATAGCATCCACTTTGATTTATCAACCTCAATTCTTTTGGAGGAAATTTTATATCCAAGCACTACTCCTTCTTGTACCATAAAATGACATTTTTCCTAATCAAGTACAAAATTTGTTTCCTAGTATTGTACCAACACTAAAGATAAGTGTTGGACATCAAGTTGGCTAGTTGACCTACCTATACTTCAATATTCTGAATGGATGCTTCTTGTTTCTAGAGCCTTGTTTCCTATCCTTGAAGCCTTGCTTTAGCAGCACTAATGAATTTAGTAAGAATTTCTTCTAAGTTGGGCTTTCTCTCACATGTCGCAAATTTGGGAGGTGGTGGTTTATTATTATTTTGACTCCATGAGAAGTTCGAGTGATTTCTCCAACCTAAATTGTAGGTGTTGCTATACGGATTATTTGACTTGTTGAAATTGGAAGCGTAGTTAGCATGTTCAGGGGAAAAGTAGATGAGAAGAATTACCTACTTGACATTCATTATTTGGATGGTTTCCTTTATATGTATCACATATGCTAAGGTTGGCATCGGTATTCTATTTATTTTTTATTTAATGCTTCTAGTTGAGTTGCTAATGCTGTAATTGAACCTACAGCATGTAAGCCAACAACTTTCATTGTTTAACTATTTAATGGCTAATGATATGCGTTAGATACCATTTCTACAATAATTCGGAAGTCTCCCTAGGAGTCTTTCTCATTATTGTCCAACCTACAATTGCATTGATCATGACATGATTATTTTTATTAAGATTGTGATAAAGAGTTTGCATCTATAACCAATCTAGTATACCATGATGTGGACACTTTCGGAATAATTCCTTGAAACGCTCCAAGGCCTTGTACAAACCTTTATTTTTCACTTACGAAAATATAGATTGCATTACGTAACTCTATTGTATTTAAAAGAGGAAAATATTTACCTAAGAACTTTTGTGCTACATTATCCCAAGTTGTTATTGAGCAGGCAGGATGTGACTATAGCCAACCTTTTGCTTTATCATGCAGGGAAAATGGGAAAAGCCTTAAATGAATAGCATCATCCAATACTCTGTAAAATTTGAAAGTATCACAAATTTCTAGAAAATCTACCATATGGGAGTTCGGACCGTCATCACTCAAGCCACTAAATTAGACACATTGTCAGATTGTTTGGATCGTTCTAGGCTTAATTTCAAAAGAAAAAAAATTACATTTTAAGTACTGTGTGTTGTCTTGATTTCAGATTTGGGATACTAATTTGTTCCCCTTCAATTTTAGGACACCAATTTGACAAAATTTGACACATTGAGGACTTATCGCTTTGAATAGTGCAAATTAGTTGAACATATGACGTAACTTATCTGAATATGACGTCTTCGGCAAGACCAACATAAATGTTTAACATGTAAGCAATTATGTGGCACTTATATATATGTCAATTTAAATTCAAGTGGCTTGTCATTTAGGATATGTTTCGGGAAAATTTGTAATTTGCCAACTATTTTAAGAAAAATAAAAAAGAAAAGAAAAGAGAAAAAGCAACCCCATCCCCACACCCCATCCCACCCACTCCCCACTCCCTTTTTTTTTTTTTTAACGTAGAGCTAAATGAGATTAGGGGAAGAAAAATACATTATTGTTTACACACAAAATATTACACTATCAAATGGGATGGAATCGTCAAATGAATACATAGATAAGTTGCCCATGGGATGATAAACCAAAGCATGAAAAAACAATTCAAGAAAAAATGGCCGGAGGCGGGGGGTGGGGGTGGTAATAATATATTATTCTTTTAATTTGTCATATATATTTTATTTTATTATATTATTTAATTTTTTGTATATTATTGATTAGAATTATTTTAATTAATTTATATTTTTAAAATTTAAATTTTATATATTTTATATATATAAGTAGCTAGATTTTATCTTTTTTTTTTAAAAAAAAATCCATTTTCTTGCACCGTGTCCATATTGATAGTCGGATTCCAATCAAATATTGTGCCACATAATCAGTTATTTGTTGTGTAAGCAAAATTCTGGAAAATTCACACCAAAAGTACTCAATGTGTTAAAAACTATCAAATTGATGTCCTAAAATTGAAGTGGTACAAATTAGTGTTATAAATTTCAAATCGGTGCAACATGCAATCCTAAAAATATTATTTCTCCAAAAAATCTAAAACAGATAATATTATCTATAATCAATTTTATTATGTAACTTCTTATCTTGTAATTTTATTATTTAACATAACTAAATAACTTGTAAGTTTTATTTTAATTAAACTATAATTGAATTTCAGTCATGATTCTATTTTAAAAATTATATATATTTTTAATTTTTATTTTAATGTTTTCTCCTTCCCTTTCTCGCTTTTCTAGTTTCCAATGCCTACTAGCCTTGTCAATACAAGGATAAGTACCTCTAAATTTCTTAAAATTATTTCTCTATATTGAAACCAAAACTCTAATTATCTTTTACATTATCTGAATTTCCCCCTCTTGAAAAGGACTGAATTGAGAAAATACAAAAAAAAAAAAAGAAAAAGCCATAAGCCCCGTGATGTATAGATGGTACAAAAGGTAATTCAAAGAAAATGGTAATGTTGTTTCAGTTGACTAATGGAGAATGGACATCTCACCATGATTTCATATGTCATAGGTTTTTTTTTTCTTTTTTTTTTTTGGATATTTTAAAATTCATGTAAGTTTATAACTTTTGAAGTATAACACGGGTAGATTTTACTTTTATCCTATTTGTATGTATTGTACGAATTCTTAAATACTTATTTTGTGGTGTCTTGCCCAATAATTTAAATTGCCATATTGTTATTGTCAATGCACATCTTTTTGTTTGTTTTCAATGCTAAATGAGGTTGTTCATGACATAAAAATCAAATTTGTAGAAACAATTATTCTCACTTTGTTGGGACATTTAGAACTTTCAATCAAAAATAAGCGGAAAATGCATAAAAATATTTGTGTAAATGAGTACCTTTTTTTTTCTTCATATTAAATGCATAATCATATCATCATTGTGAAAATTGTACTGTCACTATGAAGGAAAATAACGGGAGTCAATTTTTCTATTCTCGTCGCAATGAGCTTATATCGTCGTTAGCTTTGATTTCTTAAGACTCACTATCAAAATGACAAAAATTCTGAAACAATCACTTAAAAAGTTGGTATAGAAACATAAAAATTAAAATAATTTAAAATAAATTTTCTAATAAGCATCAATTACCCCTTAATTATTCAAGTAACTAAAAGAGAAAGATTCATAATAGAGAAAAGAAAAAGATTTCTTTCCTTTGCGCACGGCATGTCCCTTCTCATTTGCCATTGATTAGTATCAATGATAAATGCATGGAGACATTTGGCACCCATTATTCAACATTTGGAATGACAGAAATAAGATAGAGGCTTAACAACCATTACGAGTTAAACTAAGTCCTCGTTGTTCTGCATAATTTGAGAGAAGGTTGGCGTTTACAAATAGCTCTCCTTAAAGACCTTTCTTTTCCAACACGATCGAAGTTAAGCGAACTCGAGTCTATTTCTACAAGCTCCTTGGTACTTGAAGGGACATTACATAATGGATGATTAGGCAAGAGTATACAAAGTAGCTTTTCTTGATCTCCAAAATTAGCGGAGTCAAGCAAACTTGAGTCTATTTCTTCAAAATGATGAACCTCACCATTGCAAGTATGATTAAGAACTAAAAATATCATTACTAAGATGAACGCGTTTATTGAATGTGTTGGTTATATTGCTACTTTACTGTAATAAGAAATGGTTTTATTTTTTTCGAGCATTGCATTTATATAGAGAAGAGAAAGATTGGTAATATTGACACATTCGCACAATTTCAACAAATATAGCTTCCTAGCAAAAAGTCAAATAGCTTATAATTAGGTGTGTGTGTTTTAGAATCTATAATTAATTGATGAACTAATATTCATAGGTTAGTGAACTAAGTACTTACACAATCAAATTTAAATATATAGGTTTTGAATCATTGACTATTAACAAATAACTATAAATAAGATTCATTGGATTGTGTGAATGCGATAAAATTGGATTATATGAATGCTATAACGTTAAATTCGTTAGGCTGAACTAACAATTGATATGTTTCCTTAACTATTGTTAGGCACGATGATAGCTTTATGAAATTTATTAATTTCAATACATGCGAGTGTATGCTAATGGATCAATAATTAACCAAGCATGATGCTTGTATTGTTGCAACCACTAAATATATTCTAGTTATTGAATAGAAGCTATTATCAACGTTATATATTATATTGTCCTGTAAAATATAGTTTAACCTCTTGTATTATGGCATATGTAACACTTATCTCTTAATTTGTACATTAAAAAAAGATCACTTACGGCCTCCTCAAGAATTGACATGTGAAAGTAGTACTATTCTTTAAGTTGGACAAAGATGCCGTTTATTGCAATATGTATATGTTTTATCTTCTTGTTTTAATATTAAAATTTTTATGTGAAAAATTGTTCTTATTTTCTTTAGTACACTAAATTTTAAAATTTTAAATAATTCTTTGAAATTTATAAATATTTAATTTTCAAACAAAACAATTTATAAATATAAATTTGATGGAAGAGTAAATAATTAAAAAGAAACTCAAATCAATTATCATAGAACATTCTAATACGAATTTGTTAGGATATTTGATTAAAGTATTGATTATTTAAAATAATGATATTTCTTAATTTTTCGAACACTGTCTTTTTATAGAGAAGAAAAATATTGATAATATTGGTACATTGATACAATTGCAACAAGTCTAGCTTCCTCACAAGTAGTTAAACAATCTATAATTAGGGGTGATTCTTTTACATAATCAATTCAATGGACTATTATTCATAAGTTAGTTAACAAAATTATTATATAGGCGAATTTAAATATATAGGTTTTTCAATGTTTGGTACACAAGTGAATACATTCTTGCATTTAGAATTCATATGTATTTGAACGAAGCAGTACAATTGATCGTACTACTTAATAACTATGAATAAGATTCATTGGATTATATGAATGTCAAAATATTAAGAGCCCGCTTGGATAGGTTTTTTTTCAAAAGAGAAATATTTATTTTTTGACAAAAAAAAGCACTTTTGAGAAAAAAAAATTGTGTTTGGATGGATTTTTTGAAAAAAGTAGAAGCTGGAAAAAAAAATGTGGCTGTTTTTAGAAGCTATCCAAAGTAGCTTCAAAGAGAAGTATTATTTAAAGCATTTTTAATTACTGCATTCAAATACTAAATTGCTTGGCTTAAAAAAAACTCACTAAAAAAACATGGCTCAAAAAACATTTTTTTTTTAAATCCATTCAAACGGGCCCTAAATTTGTTAGGTTCAACTAACAACATTGAAAAGTTTCCTAAACAATTATTAGGCTGGATAATAACTTTATGAAATTTATTAATTTCAATATATGCTGGTGTACGCTACATGATGGTTAATTAACGAAGCATGACGTTTGTATTGTTGCAAAGACTAATTGTATTCTAATTATTGAATATAATTTATTATATACAATATATATCATATTGTCCTGTAAAGTGCGTTTTACCCTTCTGTATTATAGTAGTTATAATACTTCTCTCTTTGTATTCTAATAATAATAAAGATCACATACGGCCGTCTTAAGTCGACGTGTCAGAATATTATTCTTTAAATTTGACAAAGACACCGCTTATTCTAATATGTATATGTTTTTATGTTATTATTTCAATATTAAGTTTTTTTATGTTTTTATGTTATTATTTCAGTAAACTAAATTTTATAAGTGTAAATAATCCTTTGAACCATAAAACCTCACATAGTTTCGTTCAATCGCTGAAAACCCCCCAATGCTTTAAGAATGTGCAAAAAATCCTCGTATTTTCGTAAGCCCTACCCATAATTTCCTTCTAATTCAAGGTCAAATTCACAAAAGTCACGTGCCAGTTCGCATATGATCAATCGCTATTTCACTTTTAAAAATTGATCAAATTGATTAAAAATTGGTAGGACTCGGGACCCGCCCCATTTAATATTTTTAGGACTCGGAACCCGTCCCGTCTTCTCCAACATGACTAGAGTCAAGCCATCTTGAGTCTATGTCTATTTCTACAAACTCCCTGTTACTTGAAGAACTTCACATAATGGATGATTAGGCCTGAGCCGCTTGACTCTACAAATTAGCTCAATCAGCTTTTATTCTCCAACATTAGCGGAGTGATGCAAACATGGGTCTATTTCTTCAAAATGATTTAATCACCATTGCAAAGTATGATTAATAACTAATAATATTATTACTAAGAAGAAGCCACTGATTGAAGCCATTATACATTTTGGTTATATTGCTACTTTACTAAAATAAAGAAATGTGCATTTCTTTTTCCTAACACTGAGTTTATATAGAGAAGAGAAATATTGATAGGGTTGGCAATCACAAAATGCAACAAATCTAGCTTCTTCATAAGTATGGCTGGAGTCAGAAATTTTTGTTTGAAGGACATCACATTTTTTTAAAATATTAAAAATATTTTCATTATTTAATAGGAGGTGTTATATAACAAAGTTAGTAAACGGACTAATTGAAATATATAGGTTTTCGAGTATTCGATACATGTATGAATACATCCTCTGGTTCAGATAGTTTCAAATGTATTTGACTATGTAATATAATTGCATAAAATTTTTCTGTGGTTTAAAAATATACAAAAAAATTCATTTTTTTCTAAATTTATGCATACTCTCCCCTTCCATTGATTTTATTTTAACGCCGCTAAATTTGTGATGAAATACTCATTACGTACCTATTATTAGGAATCGTTCAATCTTGAAAAATCAAACGTTCTAAATTGATTACTAAGTACAAAATATAATGTTTAAATAAAAATTATAAATCAAATATACATAAAATATAAAAAATATAGAATATATCATGTTATATAATATATATAAACGGTTCACATACTCTCTCTCTCTCTCTCACACACACACACACACACACAAACACACATACATACAACCATTGTTTGAAAATTTGAAGATATGGACCAAAAATTGTTCACATACACATACCCAAATATTTGTAGATTTGCCCTAAAATTGTATGCACAACAGGAAAAATGGCCATTTCCAGCGGACAATATCCGGAGGAATATTTCCACCGGAAAAATTTAGGCGGAGCTCTGGCGGAAATATTTCACCGGATATTTTCGGCAGAATTCTGGGGAAAAATTCCCCTAGACTGTAAAAAAAAAAAAAAAAAAAAAAAAAATCCGGTGGAGTTTATACATTTGTATAAAAAAAACTTAATATTACTATATATTTAGGCAAAACATATCAATAAAAAAGTTTGGAAATAACTCAATGGCAAGGTATTGGATTTGCATCCAAAAGGTCCCATGTTTGAGTTCATGCAAGAGCAACATTAATTTTAAAATTTTGAAACGTTTTCGGGGGGAATATTCTGCCGGAGCAATTTTTTTTAATATTAATATAACTATATATCTGACGAAATTAAGAAATAAACAAACGTGGGAGTCACTCAATAGCAAGGCAGTATATTAATGTCTAAGAGGTCCCAGGTTTGAATTCAAGTAAAACGAACATTAATTTTCATTTTTTAAAATCTTTCCGGGGGAATATTCCGCTGGAATTCTACCGGAATATTCCGGCAGAACTCCCGCAGAATATTTCCCCTGGAATACACCAAGGGATCTCCGGTGAAATATTCCGCCGGAGCAATTTATTTTTTTTAAATAATAATAGTGTATGTATAAAACTAAAAAGAAAAACATAATTGGAAAATTGGGGAAATAGCTTAGTGGCAAAGCATGACATATCCATTCAAGAAGTCCTAAGTTCAAATCCAACTAACTACAATTTTTTTTAAAAAATTTTTTTTTTGGGAAAATATATATAATTTCAATATAAATGATATTAATATTACTTCTACTATTTTGTTTCCTTAAAAATTGTGATTGTTCATTTAACAGATCTAAATCCTAGTGTATTTCAACTTCATGACTAACACTGTTTTTAACAGTATTTTTATCAGATCTAAAAGTATTCATCAAGCAAATATACAAAGAGTGTGTTAAATAACATCGCCACTAAAACAATCAAACAACATGGCTCTGATACCATTTCGGGGCAGGATCCTTCTTCTTGCACAGGGGGTTCTATGAACATTTTACAAATATTTTTGAACCTGTCGTCATATCCTAAGGGGTTTTTACAAAAGTTTGTTCAGACCTGTCTTTGGTATCCAGTCAAACCCTCAAAGCCCTAAACGCCTGTCCGTTGGCTTGAGCGGGCAAAACCAGATTTCCAACATGAATACCAAGACTGAATCCAAACCCTTTTAACCTTAGATACAAGACTGGTCCAACAATTTAACCCATGCAAAAAGGATACAAAATGATTATGGAACCATACTCATGCCATTATCTTGTTTTAGCTTTGACATTACTTAACACACAAATAGCTTAGCAATACATAATTAACAATTAAAATAGTTTTAAACTAAAACCAAAATAAAATAAAGTGAAATTAAATAAAAGAGATCAGGAGCTTACCACGAGTTTTAAACTTCAAACTTCTTTAATTTAATACCAGCCTTTATACAAGCCTGCTAGGAGGTAGAGTATGAATATACCCAAGTAATACAAAAGAAAGAGAATAGAGAGCAAAACATATAAAAATTGAAATTATGAAAGCTGATGCCTAAACACTAAATCGTCATCCGTTTATATAGAGGATGAGATTGCAAACAAACAAAAATTAAAAAGCAAATTTAATGATTTTACAACGCTGAAATTTTTTAAAAAAGCAAACAAATTATTGTCCTTTGGCCTCTTGCACGGTATTATGGCCGACATTGTTTTCATTTTTCAAAAAGAGCACAGTAGAATCCTTTAAATTCGTCAAAAAGTGCACAGTGAGACATCATCTTCAGTCGTTTTCAGCATCTTTACACAATAACTCCAATTATGGGCTGCACAGTAACTTCAATTATTTTGGAATCAGACGTCACGGCTTACATCATTTCTTTACGCGGGTCTTTTTCCCAAAGCTTTATCTCCAAGGACTGCGATCATAGCATCCATTTGAATTTCAGCTTCTTCTTCAGAGGGGTCCTGACTTTCACCAGCAACACCCTCTTCTTTTGAAGATGAGGATAATAAATCTTCAGTGTCTAGATCCACATCAAAATTATGCTTCATATCTACTTTCAGGGTTTCCAAATAGGCATTGATTACCTCTGACTTGGAGAATGAACCTTTCATTTTTAAATCCTTAACAACTTTGGTAAAAGCGGTATTTTCATAAGGATTTTCCTCAGCTGCTTGTTTTTGATATTCTTGAATTGTGGTTTTAATGAGGTCAATGATTTCTTGGGAATTAAGAACACCAATTTTTTCATCAATAAGGATCATCTTTTTCCAAAAAGAGGTGAAAAAGATGCGTTTTAAACAGGGTAAATTTTCAAAAGTGTAACCTATTTCAGGAACACTTCCAAATCCAGTGTATGGAAAATTCCATAAAAAAGTGAAGGGAAGCAATACCTTCAATCCAACAATTGTCTTTTTTGGACTATTTAATATGGGGGGAAACTTTAATCCAATCATTGAACAAGGATTTAAATGGCTCAAGAAGAACTTTTTCTGAAGGGCCAAAGGTTATCCACCATTGAATAAACCAAGAAGGAATTGGGCTTTTATGCAACAAAAGGCAGGTTTTAAACCACCATGTATGTTTCTTTTTATGATTATCATAAAAGAAACAATTTCTGAATGCATCAACATAGTCCCAATAATTGAATTTAATCATTTGTTTTAATTCGGGACAATAAAACTCTTTTTCTTTAAAAGTACACAATCCCCATTGTTCTGCAGTAATTATCTACCTGATAATTGCTTTAGTAAAATTATAATAAGCATTTGAGTGTTGGGGATAAAAGTGTTTAAACTGAACACCCATTTTTTCCAAAATCATTTCATATACCAGTCTGCCTTTATGCACACCACCTGGATATGATCTATTTTCAAGATATCTTTCTTTTAAAGTATCTGGATCTTTGGAAATTAAAAGATCTTTAGGCTCAATGAGGATGATTACCTCTTTTCTTGTCATGGGAACATATGGAAGAGGTTCCATATCTTCATTATTCCCTTTTACCGTATCAGAATATGATGCAGCATCAGCATTGGAAGGTTTACTTCCAGAAATGGATTCTTCTGTTTTACCCTGATCTTTTAACTGTTTTTGTTTAAGGAATTCTTGAAATTCCTGATCCAGCTTACTTTTATCATTCGTGGTTGAGAAACTTTCATTATAAAGTTTCTTTGAGCCCATCTGATTTACCAGACTTCTGCCTCCTCTGCTTCTATGGAAATTACCGTATCCTCTATACGAACCTGTTTCTCGTGGATACATTAATCCTGTAATTCAAGCAATATATCTTTCATTGATAAGCTTAGCAAGTGCTTTTTTTTGTATCTTTAATTCATTTAGATGATGAGTATGTTCATTTCTAAGAGGATTATTATCATCAGTAAATTCGAACCATGTTTCTAATAGACTAATATGTCAATCTATATGTCTAGCTCTATTTACTAAGTAAAAAGGATAAGGTCTTTTTCCTCTTAACTCAAATTGGATTTTTCTTAGTTTAAAAAGATTTATTTCTTGTGGGGTTCTTAGACCTAAATTCCACATATGTTGAGTTAATCTTTCTTCCCATCCGGCTTTTTCTTAATCATTCATGTGGGCAATTTTCCTTTGAATCAATTGCCTCCATAGGATAGGGCCATCCATCTATAATTTAAAAAGGATTAGATAAAAATTCTTTCATAAGATTATTTATTTTCGTAATTTTATTATTCCAACGATCTATATCATGTTGAAAATATTCTCTAATTTCAGGATCAAAATGAGGATTATCTCTTCGTGTTATCAAAAACTCTAAAATATCATAATAATGAGACTTTAGATTCTCAAGACGTTTTAAATACTCTAATTCCTTTTCATCTGGAGATTGATAAAGATTTTCCATTAAATGTGCCATTTATCTGCAAAAGATTAACATATAATGTTATGGATTTTCTTAGAATTAAATGAATCAATAGCATAATAAAAATCGAAATATGCCATTAGACTGAGTCTATCTTCATGTGTTAATGGTCTATTTTTGTCTAAATATCTATTATGTTGTAAGGCATATTTAATATCCTTTAATATTCTTTTAGTCTGCTTATGATCTTGAATCAAAAGTTTTATTCCTGAAAATGGAAAGTAAGGATGAAAATGTACCAATGAATTATCAGTAAAAAGACAGTTATAAACTAGTCTATCATAAATAGTCATTTCATACAATACTCTTCTTATTGACCTAGTACCATACTGACAATCTTTACTTGTACTAGTCATGCAATACAACTTTTATTGATATCAGGAAGGATATGATTCCTGAGTCTAATATAATAATCTATATTATTGTGGATCCATGCTTTATCAATAGGATGACGCTTATGACCATCCAGGTAATATCCTATATCAAAACATTGACGCATTAACTCAATGATTTTAGCAACTTGTCTAGATTGTTGAACAATCCTAGGGATTCCTTTTCCATTCCATACTTTAAATCTAATAAAACTATTATAAAGATGCCAATACACATATTTTTCATCTGGATGAAGAATCATGATTTCAAGGATTTTAACCCTTGGAATTGTCTTCTGTCTAGGAACCATTATCCTGTAAAAATTCTCTAGTCAAAAAATTAGGAAGACTATTATCTTTCCCTTTTTTGTCATGTATTTTAAAATCAAAAGGGGCTAAATGAGCTTGCCACCAAACAAACATTTGTTTACTTACATCATGTTTAAAATCCTTATCAAACATGAATTTTGCTGCTTGACAGTCAGTATATGTAACAAAAGATTGATTATACAAATCATCTTGAAATTTAAGTACACATTTAACTATAGCTAATATTTCCTTAGCAATAGTAGCATAATTTTTCTGGCTATTATTCCATTTACCTAAATGAAATCTAAGTAGTTGTTTAGATTTATCTAATGGGGAAATCTGACTTAATATTCCACCATAGCCTATGTCACTTGCATCAGTTTCTATTATTTTTTCCCAATTAGGATTAGCTAACATTAAACAAGGTAAATTATTAACCTTTTGTTTTATTAGACATACAGCTTTAGAATGGGCTGGACTCCAAGCTTTAGGATTTTTCTTTAACCTGTCATATAATATGGCTGTATCCTGGGCTAGATTTTTATAATAAGGAGAAATATAATTAAGACTACCAAGAAATCTTTGAAGTTGTGTTTTATCAGTGATTTCATTAGGAAATTTAGAAGCAAATTCAATACTTCTATTTATAGGAGTAATTTGACCTTTTTCAATATTATGTCCTAAAAATCTTATTTTGGTTTGGAATAACATCATTTTTGGTCTAGAAATTACTAAACCACTTTGAATGATAATTTTCTTAAAAATATCAAGATGTTTAAAATGCAATTCAATTGTTTTTGAAAACACTAGGATATCATCAATATAAACTATTATAAAATCTGTATAAGGGATAAAAATATCATTCATTATGTTTTGAAATTCAGAGGGAGCATTTTTTAATCCAAATGGCATTACATTCCATTCATATTGGCCAATAGGGACATTAAAAGTATTTTTATATCTATCTTTTTCATGAATTTGGATTTGCCAATTTTAAATCAAATTTAGAAAATATGTTAGCATTATATAACCTATCAAGTAAATCCTTTTTATTAGGAATTGGATACCTTATCCATTTTAAAACTTTATTTAAAGGTTTGTAATTTATTACTAGTCTAGGAACACCTCTTTCTTGTTCAGCATGTTTATTAACATAGAACCCAGTACATGACCAAGGTGATTTAGACGGTCTAATAAGTTTTTTATCAAGCAAAGAAGAAATTTCTTTCTTACATAATTCTAAGTATTCTTTACTCATTTGATAAGGACGAGACTTTGTAGGAATATTTATTTCCTTAAAATCATCTTCATAAGGAAGAGAAACAATATGCTTTTTCCTATTCCAAAATGCATTAGGGTGGTCATTACATATTTGTAAAGACAAATTAGTTTCTAGGAGTTTAATTTTTTCTTTTAATTTAGGATTATCTAACTTTTCATCTAATGTATGAGATATGATTTCTTGTTTAAGAAAATTAATCTGATTATTTTTAGCACTAATAAGATCTTGAACTTCATTTAAAATTCTAGTATAAAGTTCAGTTATAAAATTAAACTGAATTTCTTGATTATCAAATGTTCCAATAAAACCATTAGAATCAATATGTTTCAGAGGAAATAATTTTTGAATAAAAGGGGTACCAAGAATTATTGGTTAGTCATGTTTTTAACTAATAAAAAACTATAGGAATGCAAACTTTATTTTGACAAATGAAGGCTTTCGGTAGTTTATATTTTAGATCAAGTTTCTTACCATCAACGGAACTTAAATTATGAATAGTTTTATGGAAATACCTGGTAGGAATTATTCCTTCTTGAATGCAATTTAAATCTGCTCCACTATCAACGAGGGTAGTCAAATCTTTAATAAATTTATTATCTATTAAGAGTGTTATTTTAATATACCATTTTTGGGAGATTACCATATCAAGTGTGGCTAAAAAGTTATCATATTCTACATTTTCTGAACCATTTTGAGATTTATCTTCATCTTGAAATTGATATATGATTGATGAACCCGTATCTGATCTCCACTCGGTGGCCTCACCCTCGAGGTATTGTCCCGCCTGCTGGTCATTATTCCTGCTTAGCAGGATTCCACGGGGGGTTTTGTCCCAAAAGGGCCCTCGCTAAGTGGGAGAGGCTTTGGCGCTTTTAAGGCCACCAAGAACCTCGTCTCCACCCGATGTGGGACGGAATACGACCTCATCATAAGCCCCCCAGACGAGGGGCTTGGGGACCTTCGGTCCCCACAGACGGCGCCATATGATGAACCCATATCCGATCTCCACTCGATGGCCTCAACTGCGAGGTATTGTCCCGCCTGCGTGGTCATTATTCCTGCTTAGCAGGATTCCACGGGGGGTTTTATCCCAAAAGGGCCCTCGCTAAGTGGGAGAGGCTTTGGTGCTTTTAAGGCCACCAAGAACCTCGTCTCCACCCGATGTGGGACCGAATACGACCTCATCAATGATAGTCTCACCTTTTTCTAAAATAGAAAGTCTGTTATGAAAAGAATTATTTTCTTGTTTTAAAGATATAATTTCATTTTTTTAAAAATCAATTTCTTTAACTAAATCAGAAATAGTAGTAGGATTATCATTTTGATATTTTTCCTTCATCATCTGTTTTACTACATCCATAGTATATGGGGCTGTATTTTTACGAATAGTATTAGTCTTAAAACTAGATTCTTGGTTACTAGATTCACCAGTAATGTAATCTATAAGAAAATATTTTATACTAGGATCTTTAGAATGTTTTAAAAGATCTAAAATAGAATTAGATTTAATCATATTTATTTCAAAATCTTTAAATTGAGATATTAATTGATAAAATTCATCACAATCTTGACTTTGTTTTAAACAAGGTTCACCATTTTGACACGGTTGACATTCTTCTTCATTATAATCTTCATTTTCTAATACTTGTATTTGATCACTATGATCAGAAGAATTAGTTGAGCTTTCATTTTCAGTTTTAAGTTCAGAGTCAGAATTTAATAAGATTTTACACAAAGAATCTTTTAAATCATCGTCAATATTTAAAGCATGAATTTTTTGTTTTACTTTACAATCCTTAGCATAGTGTCCAATTTTTCCACATTTAAAACAAGCATTTAATGCCTTATATTTATTTTTCCTTGATTTGTAAAACCTTCTTTTGGGAGGATGAAGTTTTAACGCATCTTGTCTTTGAAGACGTCTTTTTTCCCTCTTATGTTTTTTATATTCTTTATAACTAGGGGATTTGTATTTCTTTTTATGTGATTTATGAGGTTTATCAACCTGTGAATTTTTAAGGGTAGCCATACCAAATTGGTCACAGAAATCACCTAATTGTTTTTATGTTGTAAATTATGTTTTTGAACTTGTTGATTTAGTTTAATTTCATTGTAAGGATTTAATCCTTCATTTATGCAGGCACCAATTAATTTACCATAAGTGTAATCATCATAATTTATTTGTAAATTATCTTGTCTAAGAGTTGTTCTTACTCTTTCTGCAAATAGAGGGGGTAAACCATCTATAAATTTAGATTTCCAATGTGGTGAATTACTTTCAGGGAGTTGTAAAACTCTACTTAGAAAAACATCTGTATACCATTTAAAAGAACTTAAGGTGTGACATCTTTGATTCTGTAAAAGTGTTCTTATTGTATCAGAATTATCTGACCATCTACCAGTAAAATGCTCAAAAATATTAACTACAAGAGTATAAACAACATTTTCAACTTGTTCATTATTTTCTATTTTGACAGTATTTAGAATATTATTCTTAAATTCTTGAGTTAGATAATTATCCCACCATCCTTTTAATTGATCAGTGAAACCGGCAATTATCATTGAAGCAATAGATTTATTTGAATTATGATTATTTTTGCAAACAGTACTATACATTAACATGCGATGCATCAAATTAGCAATTTGATTATTTGTAAATCCATCCCAATTCCATTCATATATGTGGTTACCACTATAACTTGTTGTATTCACAAATTCTTGTTCTTCATATAAAATATCTTGAGGTGTTGGTCTGGGGTAGTAATAAAATCTTTGGTTGGGTTCATCCGCGTATTTACTTGAATAAGATTTCTTCCCATATTTACCAATTTTATTTATTTCATCTTGTATAATATTCTTATAGCCTGAAGAGGATTCTTCTAATTTGTTAGAAAATTCCAAAGTATTTAACTTTAGATTATCAAATTTTTCTTGCAAAAGTTTTTCAAACTCAGAAATAGCAGTTGATTTAAATTTTTTTATTTCAGGAGGAGGTTGAATTGTGGGGGGTAGTAAGATCTACTTCCTGAGCTTGTTCTTTTTCAATTAAAAGTTTATTTATTTTTTGATTTAATCTATCAGTTTTATTAATAATTTGATCAATTATATTTATAGCAATATTTATTTGTTCACCTAATATGATCAAATAAAGATTAGAATAATTCTGTTGTTTAATTAAACTGTTTATGTGTTGAGCATTTATGACAAGAGATTTTGAATCTATTAATTTTTCAAAAGCATTATAAGAACGAGATTGAGTATCACTTATTATTCCAAAAGATTCTTGAGGAGGAAATATTCCTTTTACAATATTATTAGAAGAGATTTCATAAGATCTTTCTAAAACAGAAATTGTATTTTCTATATTTTCAAGAAATTTCATCATAAACCATTGTACAAACGGTAAAGTTTCATTTAAGTAAGAAAGATAACTATAATATTGTTCTGAAAAGATTTTCATTTCAGAAGAAGTAAAAGTTTTAAAAAAACCATTGCCTGAAATTATTCCAGTGAGGTTGATTAAATTCCTTTTTACAAATTTGTCGTGCCAGAGATCCTGGACTAAAATCAATTTTGTTGTAATTCATAAGAAAATTTTTTTATACATGATATCCCATTTCACTTGGGGTAGGATCGATTTCATCGATTTTACTTTTACGAGGGGAAACAAAATTATCCGAATCAATTTTTAAATGTTTGATAGGGTCATTTAAATAGATTGTAGAATCTAAAGATTTATCAGATCTTGCGGGACTATTATCTTCTTCATGTTTTATTTCTGAAAGACGAGAAGTAGAAGATCTTGAAGGAATTTGAATTTGATAAGATTTAGGGGAAATAAAAGAATATCTAGATTGACTAGACTCTGGTCTAAAACCAATTGTTGGTAAAGAAAGTTGTCTTTTTGGCATTTTAATAAAAACATTACCTTCTTGAGTTTGTTCAATTAAAGTGGGTTCATCTGAAATATTATTTATAACAGGAGCAACTTTTTCCATTACCCAGTTTTCAGGAAATTCAATTTCATTCCATTTAATAGCTCTTCTAGTTGTAATATTAGATTTACTAAGATTAGACTCAATTACTATAGTTTCATTTGCTAATTTATCTTTTTGTTTACATTGAGGGTTTAATGTGTGCAAAGTTTTATAATAAAGTCTATAACATATACATATTACTTCAGATCCAGGGGTATAATTATAGCCATGGGTTTTAACATTTAATGTTAAAGCATCAAGAATATTGCTATCTGTAAAAGATAATTGTAAATTTGAAAAAACATTAAAATATACAGGGCCATGAGCCAAACTACTTTTAATTATTTCCATTATTGATTGTTCCCAATTTAAATTTCTACCATCTCTTAGGACAGCAAGAAAGCTTTCAGGTAAACCTTCTAGGGTTAAGGGTTTAAAAGCTATTTGAACTAATCCGATATGTAAGAATTTATATAGGTTTCTATAAAGACCTAAACCTTTTTCATTCGGAAGTTTTAATATCATTTCGTCTTTGTTTAATGATTTGGTTTCTTCAGTTGTTTTTACAACTTGTTTCCAAGAAATTTTTTCAAAAGTACCAATTTCATAAATTTTATTTATGTTCATTTTAGGAATATACCATTTATTTAACAGATCTAAATCCTGGGGTATTTCAACTTCATGACTAACACTGTTTTTAACAGTATTTTTATCAGATCTAAAAATATTCATCAAGCAAACATACAAAGAGTGTGTTAAATAACATCGCCACTAAAACAATCAAACAACATGGCTCTGATACCATTTCGGGGCAGGATCCTTCTTCTTGCACAGGGGGTTCTATGAACATTTTACAAATATTTTTGAACCTGTCGTCATATCCTAAGGGGTTTTTACAAAAGTCTGTTTAGACCTGTCTTTGGTATCCAGTCAAACCCTCAAAGCCCTAAACGCCTGTCCGTTGGCTTGAGCGGGCAAAACCAGATTTCCAACATGAATACCAAGACTGAATCCAAACCCTTTTAACCTTAGATACAAGACTGGTCCAGCAATTTAACCCACGCAAAAAGGATACAAATAGATTATGGAACCATATTTATGCCATTATCTTGTTTTAGCTTTGACATTACTTAACACACAAATAGCTTAGCATATCTTGTAATTACTATTGTTACTTATACTATCTTTTAATTATTTATAATATATTTATTAGAATACATATGTTTATATAATATATATGCTTATATAGTATCAATACTATCTTTTAACTGTTATTATTTCTATTAACTTTTAATTATGTATAATATATTTATAGGTATACATATGTTTATATTGTATATATGTGTATATAGTATATAAATATATATGTTTATATAGTATCAATACTATCTTTTAACTATTATTATTTATATTATCTTTTAATTATGTATAATATGCTTATAGGTATACACGCGCCTATATAGTATATATATTTAACTATTATTATTTATACTATATTTTAATTAGTTATAATATATTTATCGGAATGCGTATTCTAGTATAGTGTATATATATGTTTATATAGTATATATAATACATAAGTTTATTTAGTATCCCGACGGGATGAAGAAGAACCCAGATTGGATGTTGGTCTATCAAACGATCAACCATACAAAGATTTACTTTTCCCGCGTCGCATCTATATGTTTGAAAGTTCCATGAAAATTTTACAAAATTTGTGAAATACAATATTTCAGAACTTTCAATGCGTGTTCAAAATTTGGTAAGCAACTTTCAATGCGTGTTCAACTTCAACTCGGCTTGTCGCTTTACTTTTAATGACTGCGGGCCTCGCATCTTTTCATGAATTTCCACAAAATACTTAACAAAGTATACCTGCCAGGCTTGTTGTGCGATTATAAAAGGGTCGTATTTTCTATACCTCCCTGATTGGTTTACTTCAACAATTTCGCACTCTGGATGTATGAGTTCCTTTACGAGGTGTGAGATCGAACCACTCATATTTGAATAAAACAACCCTTTTTATTGGTTCACCAATGTACTCCAATTTCATTATTTTATTCAAAATTCCGTAGTAGTCATCATCAGCGACTGCATCCTCATAACTTCCTTTCATCCATACCCCGCAGTTCATCATCTTTTTTCCTTGACACCATGAGGAAGAGTGAAATTTGAAACCATTGACAAAGTATGTATGATATGTTTTCATTTTCATATTAGGACCCTTGGCGAATTGATTTAAGAATAGATCTGTAATCCCATTTATGATAAGTCCATAAATTCTATGTGCTTAATTGAATGGATTTATTTTGCTTTACCATATATTTTGAATTATTTTAAGAGGTTTAATGCTGGTCTTTCTTATTTTAGGAAAAATGAGTCTAAAAGGGCAAAACGTTAGCAAAGGGGTGCGATCATCCGCAAGAAATTGTGAATCTGCACCAAAACAGAGATATTGGACAGAATAGGTTGCGATCCTACGCACAAAATCTGCGAATACGTGCAAGTTGCAAATTTTGGCAACTTTTCACTTCTACCCTAATTAGGATTCTATGTCAAATTAGGATTTTCAAGGGCTTATAAATAGAGTAAAATTGCATCAACCTCAGCACATTCATACTTTTATTCTCTCTTTTTGTTTTTCCATAGTTTTTAGCTTAGATTATAATTTTTTTCTTTCAAGTTCCATCAAGCAACACAAGATTGGAGGCGAAAGAAGTGAAGATTCAGCAATCAATTGGAGTTTTCTCTTCTCTTTAACTTTAATTTTAGTTGTATTGATGGATAGTTTTTATTTTCTTTTGAATTTTGTTGACATAAGTAGTCAAATATTTTGTTCTATGACTATGACTGAACCCAATATGAAATTTTCTATGAGTTTTGCCATGTTCTTATAATTCTGTGTATTTATTCTGATTGTTCAGTTTGGATTGTTTGTTTGCAATTGTGTGGCCACCAATTGTATGTTAGGAATCTTATCTAAGCCTTGACAAAGGAAATTTAGGAACTAGAAAATAAATTGAGCAATGCATGTTTGATTTTATGCTTGTTAAAAGTCGATTAGTTTGTAGGATAGATATATGCCTGCAAACCATGTGTAACCCAATGGTTGAACTTAATCCATTATTGATTAATTGCTAGCCATAGACATATAGGATAGCATTATTTGATAACAGATTTGTGGAGATTTCAATAGAAACCCATGAATAAATTCGTTCTCTAAGTTATCAGAATAATTGGGGAATGTTGTAATCCTAAGCTTAAGTTAATTTGGTTAATTAATCTGCGATTTGTTATTTGCGCTGCCTACTTTTATTTTATTTTATTTTGATTAGTTTAATTTAAATTTCTCTCCACCATAATTGAATTTAGTACAAGAATAGGATGTTTAATTTCAGTACTTAGTTGGCAATAATTTACAAGTCTCTGTGGGATTCGGCATTCTATTCACTCTATATTACTTGTTGGCACACGTGCACTTGCGTGTTAGAAAATTTCACAACAGTTTATTGGATTATGAACCCATAGGACAAATATTCATTTATTTCATTAAATTTAGGTTCAACTTTGTAATTAACAGAAATTTGTAAATATGTATACATACGTATGACTTAAACTGCTCCTCAAATTCTGATTCAAGACGGTCACTAGCGTCAGCATAACCAACGAAGTATTCTAAAAAATAACTGCAATTGTTCTATGTAGTTAGTTATGAAAGGCTTATTAATATTTTATTGAAAAACATATGTTTCATACTTACTTAATGAAAGGTTTAACTTTTTCGTAGTTCAGCAGGATGTGGTGTTCTCAGCTCTGTATTCTGCATCATGTTCGAAATAGTGTTCTATATATTTACCTTGCAAACAACCCCCTTTATTGAAAACGACAATGTAGGTAGAATTGATTCATCTATGCAACCGTCGTCGTTCTTTCCAACTCTATTTTTTAACGAACGAACGTGTGATTTGAAGTAGAAAAAACAAAATGAGCAGTCTCATGACGCAAATATGCCTCACATATAAAACCCTCGACCTGTGCTTTTTGTTTAATCATTTTTTAAATTTTTCCAAGATATCTGTTTTGAATTAAAAAGCACATCAATTGGATGATTTTTCATTAACATATGTTAAAAATTACTGTAATGAATTTATTGGTGTTAGTGAATTACCTCGCAAATGGGTACATCCAATGGGATTGAACCAGCCTCCATTTCTAGTTTTTTCGGTCAAATGAATTGGCAAATGCTCCATTACATCGAAAAAATTAGGTGAAAAAATGCGTTCCAATTTACATATTTTGACAGGAATGTTTTCTTCCATCTTGTCCAGGTTAGCATGTCTTAATGCACTAGAACATAAGTCTCTGAAAAACTTACTTAATTCAGCAAGTGGTTTCCATACCTCGTCGGACAACTCTTTGAAGGCAATGGGCAACAGCTGTTCCATAGAAATGTGACAGTCATGACTCTTCATGCCATGCAATTTCGCTTGATATGAGTCAACACAGTGACTCAGTTTGGACGAATAACCATCCGGCATTCGAAGTTTTTTAATCCACTCACAAATCATCCATTTTTATTCAAGAGTGAATGTATACTTCGCCTTCGATTTTCCTCACTGTCCATTGGACTTTAGGACCAATTGTAGCTCAGGTCGCCTACACAACTCTTGCATATCTAGCCTTACATTTGCATTGTTTTTAGTCTTACCTTGTATATCTATAACAGTGTTGAAAATATTGTCAGACACATTCTTCTCAATATGCATTATATCCGAATTATGTCTCATTAAGAGATGTTTCCAATAAGGTAAATCCTAAAAATACTTTGTTTCGTCCAATTATGTTTGACACCATAGCCAGATAGCTTTCACATATTTGGTTGTTCTGTTATTTTTGGCAAGCATTGCATATCATCCCACGCCTCATATCCGTTAGGTATTGGAGGAGGAGGATCCTTCTCAACTACATTGTTTGTTTGTACTGGTGATTTCTATCTAGAAATCTTCGATGGCAATCAAACCATGAATTTTTTCATCTGTACTTCAACATAAATGCCTTGTTGTAATGCCTGCAATACGGACAAGCTAGTTTACCGACTGTCATCCATCCCGACATCATTTCATAAGTCGAAAAGTCATTGATAGTCCACATTAATGCAACATGCATAATAAAATTTTGTTTCGCATGTACATCATACGTGGAAATGCCGTCTTCCCGCAATACCTTCAACTCATCAATTAGTGGCAACAGATATATGTCAATTTTTACTTTCGGATTTTTAGGACCAGGAATTATACATGTTAGAAACATATATGGCATTGTCATACACATTTCAGGGGGCAAATTATATGGCGTAACGATTACTGGCCAACAAGAGTATGACGAGGCAGATTAGGAATACGACGTGAACCCATCAGCACACAAAGCAAGCCGCATATTTCTAGGATCACTAGCAAAATCAAGATATACTTCCTCAAAGTGTTTCCAAGCATTCCATCTGCTGGGTGACACATAACACCGTCAGGTCGCCGATGCTTGGCATGCCATCTCATATGTGGTGCTGAACTCGAATATGCATACAGACGTTTCAGTCGTGGAATAAGAGGCAAATAATGCATCCTCCTTACCAGGACTTTTTTTGCATGCACACGACCCCCATTGTCACGATATCTTGTAGCACCATGGAAATTGCAATTTACCGTGTTCGCAGTACTTTGTAACATAGCATGCAACCACTTACGCAACAATCTATTTTCTTACAAGTCAAGCCCAACTTTTTTACTAATTTTCTGTACCACTACTTGATGCGCTAGGGAATACTATAGAAGGTTGGACATCACCGTGTTCTATCCAATACCAATAATTTGATTTAAAACCATTCGCTAACAAATGTACTGCAACATTATCCAATTTTGACAAAAGCTATTTTCTCTCACATTTCTTACATGGACACCGAATTTCTCCATACTTAATGTAGTCCGGTTAACTCTTTGCTTTTTTTTATAAAGTTCATAGCACCATCATAACATGTTGGTAGAAGGCCCCTCGACTTGGATTCGTCATTGTATACATCAACGTTCTGTGTTCAGGAATATTCATCTACATGCGTCACTTAAGTTTATAAGTTTATTGTTTTTAATCATTTCTTAAAACATTTAATCTAATAATCATTTCCTATTATTTAATCAAACATGTTTAATTTAGTGTTACAGATCAATTTGTATAACTTACACCGAATAACAATTCCATAATCACCAAACAATCATTCCATAAATACCAAATTAATCAAACATATATTGAACAACATCAATAGACATGAATACCAATATATATTATTATTTATATATATATATATATATTCATCGAATATGTAATATCCCCTTATTTCTCCACATCACACAAGCATACAAAAACCAACAGCAAAAAATGGGAAGACTTCACCCCTTCTCCCAATTCCTGTTCTCCATCCCCACATCACGGACTAACCTATTATTCATGAACTATCTAATTACATACATATGAATTATATACTTCAAAATTAGCCGTACTTACCTTTGTAGAATAGGGGGGAAAAAACTGAAAATGGGATCACTTTTACCACCAATACCTACAACAAAAAATAAAGGTCAAAATTTTACAAAATACTCAAACACCCAACTTTAAATAATAACACATTTTCACATAATACATATAGAATTCGTACACATAACACATATCAAATACCTAAATTCACAACATATTTACACATATTCACAACAAATTTTACATAACTTCACAAATTCAACATATTCTATAAACATGTGGTGGCGGCTATCCTAGACTAATTAGGTTAGTATCTTCTTTTCAAATATGCTAATTCATAAAATTACCTACCAATGTTCAGAAATTAGACTATACAAAACACTACGGAACTAAATGCAAATCTGGTTCCGGAAATGGGAAAAACCAACTCTGCTCAAACATTCCACAAATATTACACCTCGAGAGTTTTGCTCTTTTTGTCTCTTACAATTTTCATAATTATCCAACTACATCAGAATTTTTCTATGAATAAATTTCTTTTCATGATAAATTAATTTTTTTTATCAAGAAAAAAGAAAAGGAAAAATAATCCTGACCATGAGGTCAAACACTAGGCTATTCATATATTGTATATGACATCACTAGTGTTTAGTCACGTGCCAAGGCACATGAAATACATATTTTTATGTACGTATCTTCAATAAATTTCTATTATAAATAATAATTTGATAAAAATAAATTAGCTTTTTTATAACATAAATCGATAAATAAATATATCAAAAAAAATTGTATAATAATATAATTTGTTTGATTTCAATATTAATTTTGGTATAAATAAGGTGAGGAAGTTTTTAAAAATTTATGTAAAATAAAAAATTTTAGTTATTATTAAAGTTAACAATAAATATTGTAAATAAAATATTAATTTTTTTATTTGAATTATAATTTAATCAATCTTATTTTAAGTATTTGATAATTGTTGAATTCTTTTGGATAAACATGAATCACAAACATACTTATTTAAATTCACATAAAAAGTATTTGAATTTCATACATGACAAACATAATTAAATGAGATTACCCACGTATACGCTTACTTGGATAGTTTCAATGATGTCAGGTAAATTAGAATTACAATATGTATATAATTATTAATGAAACAAGCTTTCCGAGTTTTAAATTTGCCTAACGGATCGGCCATACTTAATTTGATCATAAAAGAAGACATTATTTTTAACGTAGAATATGTAAATCAACCAACATATGGCGGGCTTCTAAAAAACAATCAACTTCATATCTTTATTTTTTTTTTAAAAAAAAAAGAGGGATAGACTTTATTTAGGACTATATGTATGTAAATACTTTTCTTAACTTCATGAATTCAATTATAATGGGCAATTTGTTAATACGGTGTCCTTTTAATGCTTGAATGCACTACTTTTTTAGTCCCTCATATATTGGTCCGTCATGATGAATGTTTTTTCTTTTGTAAATGTTGGAAGATGTTCCAGGAACACAACATAAGCAAAATTCATTCTCCAGTAATTGCAATTCATGCTTTTTCAATTTCATCATCGCTCAATTCTAGTTATTGATTGTTTATACTATAATCGTTATTATTCTTGTAGTTATCTTTCATTGAAGAGTTGCTAATATATAGTTATCAATAATACTATTATTATTCATTATATATATATATATTATATAATCATAGTTAATGAGACCAATAATTCAATTTTCTATTTGGTTACATCTTCTGGTGAGAATATACATTTCACTATTTTATACTGTCTTGATCTACATTTCTTAAAACCGTATATTTAGCCTTTTAAATTTATTATTATTATTATTATTATTTTGTTTCATATTACTTATCTCTACTGATAATCATGATACATTTTTTTATCAACTAGTGCTTGTTGTATTCTTCTTTATGTATTTTATATATTCAAGTCACTTTTAAAAATACATTATTCAATATCACTGCAGATCAATCTATGAATAGTGGGTTTACTTAATAATGATGTCCACATTTTACAATTTTTTTATTTAAAATATAGATGTTAATATTCTATATATATATTTTAAAATAATTCGTGATGAATGTTATACATTCTTTGAAATATGTTAAAATTTTAAATTTAAACATAATTTTTTATCAACTATTAACATATGTTCCAATTTTTGAATTATAAATACTATTTATTTTGGAATGAAGTTAGTATTTTAATTTTTGTATCATGCTTTTCAATTTGTTATCCTTGTTAATGAACATATTCTTAAATTAAAAAATAAAAAATTATAATGATTACCATGGTATTTATAATTGAAAATGAAAAATAATGGTATCATGGTACCATGGTATTAAAAAAAAAAGGATTATAAAGGTACCGTGATATCAAAAAAATAAAATATTACAATAAGTTCCATAATAGTTTTTTTTAAATAAAAATTTAATTGTTTAGCATGTAGTGGGCCTATACATAGTTTACTACAATAATTGTTGTATAACAAAACCCCTTTCATAATTTGTGTAGTAGGTAATTCTTCAACTTTACCTGCACAATAGATTACAAATCATAAAAATTAATTAGTTAGATTAAATACAACATATCTAACGACTAATATTAAAAGTGACTAATTTTAATACCCTACAATTTATGACTAAGGATAAAGTTTGCCATATTAAATTTGTTAGGCTGAACTAACATTTAAAAGTTTTCCATGACTATCGTTAGGCAGAATAATAGCTTTATGAATTTTATTAACTTCAATATATGTGGGTGTATGATGGTATGCTATGGCCGATGGATAATTAACGAAGGATGATATTCGGTCCCGTGTTTAGATATTGGACCATTATTTTTATGGGGCACGTACATATGTCTAATTACAAATAATTTTGCAATACATACTCCAAACTTAATAATTAATGCTCATACTTTTGAAACAAAACATTTCATATTTCAACTTCTTTTTTATTATTATTGTGTTCCATCTTTATTATTATTATTGTATTCAACATATTTTAGATTTACTTACCAAATTAGATAACTGAAAAAAAAAAACAATTAACGGGACTAAACATTAATTTGGTAAGTAAATATTTAAGATTTACACGTGTCACACATCCAGAGTGTAGGGTAGGAGATGGAGCACTATTATGGCGTAGGGGATCCGGTCCGTTATTTCTATGGGGTATTTACATATGTCTAATTACAAATAATTTTGCAATACATAAATTCCAAACTTAATAATTAATGCTCATACTTTTGAAACAAAACATTTCATATTTCAACATCTTTTTTATTATTATTGTATTCCATCTAAATAATTAAGGACGAAGTTTTATCTAAATTATTTTAAATATTAATCAACTACCATTTTGAAAAATAAATATTCTATAATTTAGAACATACTAATTGTTAGATGGCACGACATCATATTGGTAGCCCTACAACAGTAATTGGTAACTGAATAATTTGTTGAAGATTTCTTTAGTTGATTATTATAATTCAAAATGAATTTGTTTATATACTAACCATTGACATCATGGTATAAATACAGACGCAAAATGCATATCGAATTTCTGTAACATGGCCGACTATAGTCATTGATTTTAAATCCCTAGTTACCTTCATTCAGAAATAAAATAAAATAAAATAAATCCCTGAACCAAGTGTAATGTCTTAATTCTAGTGAAATTTGAATTCAATTTGACCAGTGTGGATTTGTAATTCATAAAACTGATATCTATATGGGTCGAGAATATCCGGTCTCTAAATATTTGATGAAGAGCTGGATGAAAATGTTGGGCACACATTTAAGATCAGGAAACCAGTATCTGTATAGATTAAGGATTTCCTTTTTTTTTTTCCCTGAATCTTTATCAAGTGATGATAAATAATATTCTGTTTTAAATTTAAAATTAAAGAACTATTATATAAAAAACACTATTAATTCAAAACAATGCAGAACAATTATATAGTTTTGCTTGCTTATTTTAGATAGTAATAACATTATTTTGTGATGTTTATTTGGTGACCAATGTACAACTTAAAAGGTCACATTCTTAATTTTCTTCCTAGTACTATGCGCCCAACAACCACTGTGAGTTCAATTAAGGCGGTGTTTGCAATAGCTTAGAAAAAAATACTTTGCTGCTTTTAAATTCAAAAAAATTACTTTAAGTGTTTGGTTTTTGCAACTTCTTCTTAAATTCTGTTAAAAAAAAAGCAAAAGCTAAAAAGTTGGTAGGAAGTTGCTACTAGAAGCTTAAATGTGCTTATTGGTATTTTCATAAATAAATTAAACTTTTTGAACTGTTAGTGACCAACTTTTAATTGTTTTTCACTTTTATTTTTAATCACACCATACTTTTATCATCAACTGTTGATTGAGTCTCATTTTTTTTTTCAAACACTATCAACTTTTACTACTTCACTTTTTTTCAACTTTTTCAACAACTTCAACTTCTCCAAAAGCAAAAGTAATCACAAACACTCTCTAAGTCCCCCTTGCTGCTCTTCCTCAGGATAATTGGAGTCTATTTCTACAAGCTCTTTGGTCGTTTAGGAGCTTTATGATTTTTACAGAATGAATATTTAGGCCTAATTTTACAAATAAATTGATCTTGCTTTTCTTCCCCAACATGAACGAAGTTAAAGCAAATTTGAGTCATATTAGACCAACCCATTTACAATGATCATGATGATCATAGTTATAGTCTAATTTATCTCGAACTCTTTACATTTATATTTAATTGATTTAATTAATTAATTTTAAATTAATTGATTTCTCTATCAATTTCACTAAATTAATTTTATCCCCAAATTAATTCATGGGATTTGGTATAAAGCTTAATACAGCTAACACTTTAATTTTATTCGATTAAGTTAATTTGATTCATTCTACTGATTAACTAATATCCAATTAATTAATGGATTGGCCTTTGAGCTCAATTCAATTAACTACTTAATTTAATTTAAATAAATCAATATTTTGATTTAATTAAATCCATCAATTAATTAATCAGTTTAATCAGTAGAATGTATTCTATCTCAATCGATTAAATCAATACTTTGATTTAATTCAATTTAAGTTAACCTTATAATTTAATTATTTGATTTGATCAAATTAAATTAAATGCTTAATTAAATTGATCTCATCAAATCGATTAATCTCTATTAGTTGTTCAATATATCTTTTGGAGTTTATCCATTCATTTGTGTGTGATTACTTAGGTCCACCAATCAATTTGAAATGGACACATAACTTACTTTGATGTTTTACATGATGAATTCATCAATCAATTAATTAAACTCATGCATTAATCACTTTTGAATTAGAACCCCTTCTAATCCAATAGTACCCATTTATCATGGGTGTTGACCAATAACAAGCCCACGACACATAGTCAATATGTGAAGTGAAATACGTGAATCTGTCTATTTTTTATTACCGTGCAAATGTGATCCCTCCATTATCCAATCTCCCACTTGAGATTTAGAATACGAAATTTTTTTCCTATTAAACTCAATTATATGGTTTATAAGGGCGAATTACAAAAACCTCCTCTGAGGTTTGGTGAAATTACGAAAAAATCCTCCAACTATTGAAAATTACCATTACCCCCCAAACGTTTGCATAAATTAACGAAAAACTCTTGTTGTTAGGGTTCCATTAGGTTTTCATCAAAAGAATTATGTAATTTTTCTAAAATACCCTCATTCAATATTTTATTAATTGTTGGTTAAAGTGGTGTATTACAAACACCTCCCCTAAGGTTTGCTGAAAATACAAAAAAACCCCTTTCAAGTATCAAAATTTTACAATACACCCCTTAAGGTTTGCTCGTCTAAAAAAAAACTCTTACCATTAGGGTTTATTAATTTCGCAACTAAGAGGGGAGAAAACAATTAGGTCCTCAAGGCTTTTATGATTATTGCGATGGTCGAAATCTAGAAAAGAGTGTCAATGCTAGATTGGCGGTACCACCGGTAAGAAAATCGATAATTGGAGGAGAGAGAATCCTTCTGATCAATGAAGAGAAGGCTTGGACATGGTTTTTTCTTACAGATTTGTAATTTTTGAAACGAGACATTTTTATAGTGTTAACTTCGTCGAATTCCGACAAAGTTCATGAGAAATGTGCGAATCGAGGTGCGTTGATCAATAGTTAAATGAAGATAAACGATATTGATCAGCCATCGCTTTGGAGTTGGGGATTTTTAAGATTGGTGTTTTACAAATTTCCAACGTGGAAAGGCCGCCGTTGTTACCAACAGGAGGTGTGGTTGTCTTGAGGGGTTTTTTGTAATTTTACCAAACTTCAAGGGTGGTTTTTGTAAATAAAACATTAAGGGCAATTTTGGACTTTTAAGCCCTTCGTTAGCT
Organism: Petrea volubilis; assembly: GCA_026212405.1. NCBI lineage: Eukaryota > Viridiplantae > Streptophyta > Magnoliopsida > Lamiales > Verbenaceae > Petrea > Petrea volubilis. The sequence goes on from CM047881.1 coordinate 6,113,394, forward strand.
ATTATATAATTTATGCAAACCTCAGGGAGGTAATGGTAATTTTCAATAGTTAAGGGGTTTTTTTTTTTATTTCGCCAAACTTCAAGGGAGGTTTTTGTAATTCACTCTATTTATAATTAGTCTATTCAACAATCGGTGTAGGAAACTTATTTCCTTATCATTATCTTATACTGCGGCAATGAATTTCCGTAAACTAATTACAATACATAGGAGATTCACTCGCTCAACAAGGCGACCAAATGGATCATTTATTGATTCTAATAAAAATTCATATTTATGAGATCTATATCCAACATAGGCGCTATAAGACTCATCTGGTGGTTGGTACTTATGTCATACCATAAATATAAAAATTAATTAATGCACACCATATGTATAATCATTGTGATTGTTTTGGAACTAAGATCCATTAAATGTCGCAAAAACCTTGAAGCTCCAAAATTGACGGAATCCATATCTTTAGAGGCAAAGCATAAATCTGATAGGGAGATAAAATTCAGAAACATTTTTAAAGCATATTGAGTGAGAAATGGTAATCAAGCCCGTGAATTGGGGTGAATAACTCTGTGTTGCTTGAGTTGGTATAATTGACATATTTAACAAAAAAAAAAAAAGTTTGACTAGCTATTCAAGAAACAAATCAAAAATTTGATAAAATAAACTAGAAAATTTGACTAATGTGCTTAAATTAATGGAGAGCTATTGAGTATAGAACAATTAAAAATTAAAATAAAATAAATACAAGACCTAGCTGCGGATTCAGGTAGGAAAATTGGTAGCTAAAAATGTAGGCAAAATAGCAATGTATCTAGCTACGGATTAGCGGCGATTTCGAAATGTAAATTAAGCAATGGATTTAGTTACAAAATTTTCGTGCCTAAATTGATACGAAACTTGGTGCCAATTCAGCTACAGATTTTCGTGGCTAAATTTGCCCATGGAAATATCTATCGGTAATTTTTTTTTTGTCAAAATCTTTATTTCCATAGCTAAATATGTCACCACTAGAGATAGAAAAAATTCATGGCTAAATCACGGATTTCTTGTCATGTTGGAAGATTCACAAAATTTGTGACAACATTTGGATACCATTAGAGCAATTCAAACCACATTTTATTCTTAAAGAAACAATGCAGTAAGATCATTACTCTTCTGTATATGTGGATGATATGATGATTACAGGAAATGAGCCCGAATACAAGAAGAAGCTGCAAGAGTATTTGTCTAGAGAAAATGAAAGATCTTGAATCCTTGAAATATGTTCTTGTGTATGAAGTGGCTAGATCCAAGAAAGGAATTTTCTTATATCAAAGAAACTATGTGTTAGATGTATTGGAGAAGACGGGTATGCAAGAATGTCAACCAGCAAATACACCTATAGGACAAAGCTTGAAGTTGTGACTTGAACTGGACCAAATACCGGTTGATAAAGGGAGATATCAGAGGTTTGTAAGAAGGTAGATGTACGCTCACACACGATCAGACTTGGCTTTTGCATTTAGTGTTTTTAGCCAATTTATGCACAAGTCTAGTGAACATAGGAATGCTAGCATGTTGAAGTCTGCCCCTGGGAAAGGAATATTGTTTACTAAAAATGTTAACCATCCATATATATATGAGAATTTGAGTTTCGAATGAGTTGTGAAAATATTGTAAGAATTAATGTCCTCAAGTTGATTTACTATGTTAGGTTTGTCTATGATAGGCATCATATAAGTACTTATTTCCTGCTTCGAAGGTTGCAATACATGATGTCCATCATATAAAGTTTTAGTTACCTGCTAGTTGTTCAATTATGCACTCTAATTTTATGTATATGGTGTATTTAACCAAATTTATCATATTTATTCATCACCAAAAAAGTTAATATTTTCTTTTCAGTACATTTTATATGATATATCAATTAAACAAACATTTGATTACCTCCCAACAGATTAAATTAAACAACTTTGGTATTTTCCTTTGCGGGAACATTGGAACTGCTTTAAAAAATATCATGAAGTGATGAGGGAATAATTTTGCTTCACTCTCATAGTATTATGGGACTAAAAATATAATTTCTCATAAAGATTTCAACCAAAAGTTCAAGCAATTCATCAGACCATCAATAATTACGAATATTAATCAACAAGCAACAAATTATATATGCTTACATGGCAATAACATTGCTTACGTGGCACAAACTTTGGTCAAAATCCGTCTACCAATACTGATATGGCCAATAAAATGATAATTTAATTTGTGATTTTCTCAACTTGGCAAATGTTTTCAAAAAATAAAGACAAAATCAACCTAATTATTTATTTTGTTATGAATTTAGGAAACATGGACAAAATAAATATATACAAAGTAACATTTCAACAGCTACAACCAGAAGCAGACTAGTAAGATATAATTTTTTTGTTTTTTTTTTTTTTTACGATTAACACTAGCAATAAACGGCACATTGAATCCTTACAACAACTTATATTTGATATATATTTTAAATAATACACAGTAACATTTCAACAACAACCAAAAATGTATTAGTCAAATATAACTCTTCTTAGGATTAATACTAATAATAAACGACACGTTAAAACCTTATAACAACTTACATATATTTGAATTCAAAATTCAAATAAAATTTTAATTAGAGCAAGTTCTAAATTAAATGCTTGCAAAAAGATGTATAAGAATGAGATGGAGACAATTTACCCTGATGCTCGGACTCGGATTGTGACCCATGGACGGTGCCCGAAGCTTAAGTCGGGCCAGGTCAGGATGAATGGGTGGCGGTGGCGGTACACGTGTGTTACTTCTACTATGCGATACATAGTTGATATCAATCTAAATTTTATATGTATTTTTGTGAAAATTTTGCATTCCCCCCCCCCCCCCCCCCAAATAAGAATTTCTAGATCCGTCCTTGCATTCAACCCTTATAGTGAGTTTGGCAAATGAAAAAAAAATAGAGAGAAAAGAAAATGAGTGGATTTTGATTTTCCACATGGTTGTTTTGATGAAAGAAAAATGGATGAAAAGAAAATGAAAAAATAGTTGTAATTTTTTTCTTTCATATTCCGTCCTGTTTTGAGAGGGGAAAAAAAAAAAAAAATTGATCGGCACCATGCAATTTTTTTCTTTCCTTTCACCTTTCTACCCACACCAAATGAAGGAAAATGATTTCTTTCCTTTCATTTTCCTTCATTCCCTCCTTCCTACCAAACAAACCCATAACCACATATTAAATAAAATTATCTCAATTAAGTAACCAATGTGCATGGGATACAACATATCTAAGCCAACAAACACAGTACTTATTTTTATACTTTATTCATTTTGTAATATTCATGGGCTTTATTCTATAGCTTCTCACTATAAATTACATTTTTCAAAGAATAGTTAAAAGTCCAACAGGCAATATGCCATTTACAACAAAAAATTATGTATCTTGCGAAATCCTTTCGATCCTCGGTTGTATTAATGCACAATTTCTAATAAGGGAATGCCAAAAACAAATGCAATCCAACAACCTCCTCATTTAAAAATTTAAATTGTTAGAAAGGACAATTATCAAATATTTATTATCTACAACACGCCTCTATACAGGTGGACTTTTTTTTGTATCAAACCTTGTATGTGAAATTCTTTTCCATAAATGATTGGTTGTGTTTTTTTCATAAATGGTAGGCGCACTACTAAAAACATGACTTAATTTGACACATATAGTTGACACTTTTCAAAAGTGTCACAATTGTGTATCTATCGCGGCACTTTATTAAAGTGTCTCAATAAAATTATAATTAATTTGAGATATAATGTATTTATTGTGACACTATAAAGTGTCAAAATATACTACCGTGACACTCAAATACATGACACTTTAGCTAGTGTGATTAAAAGTCAATTTGATACTCAAGTACATATACACTTTAGCTAGTGCAACTAAAAGTCAATTTAATTTGGTAGCACTAGTTAAAGTGTCATGTACTTGAGTGTCGCGATATCACATTTTGACACTTTATAGTGTCACAATTAATATATTATAGTTCAAATTTAAGATATCTTATTGAGACACTTTTTATGAGATGTTACAATAAATATACAAGTATGACATTATCATATTATATGTGTCAAATTATGTCATTTTATTAGTTGGAGAGATGAGATTTGAATACATGGTTTCTTATTTGGTCTGATTCTGATATCATGTTTAAATGACCACTTTATCTAAAAATTTAAATTGCTAGTCAGGAGAATTATCAAATATTTATTATTTCCAACAATAATTTCGAAAACTCTTGCTCGTTGTGCCATAGCTGGTCCAATGTATTAAACCTCAAGAAATCAAAAATATCGCACGAAAATGACACCCGTATATTCGTATGATTCCACCGTGTTATCTATCTTCACATGGCATTTGCATGAGTTTACTGGTTTTGAGCGTGAACTTCGTTGTTTTATTGGTTCATGACGATGATTTCAACTCTGTTTAAATGGAAAACGACGAAAGATGAATACGAAAAATGGGATTAATTTAGTATCCAACCTTGTGTATATAATTGGCTAATCGAATAATTAATCAATTAAATTACAACTGTGGCTGAAATCAAGTTAATTACAACTATTGGTGAATCCGTGGTTATCATAAAGTCAATGTTAATATATAAGAGGGTCACATCATGGTGTGTTAATGTATTTCTGGGAACCTTCATTGAAGGCTATATAAACAGATTTAGTGTAGAAACCAAATATTTAAAAAGTTTCAGAGATTAATCTTACAAGGGGACACCTTGTGCGGTACATAGTGGAAATTAAGAGGTATGATTCAGTATTTTTTTCTTTAGCCTTTTTTCCTTTCGCTTTTTTTCATATTGCAAAAGGATACTATATTATATACAAAAGGACTTTATTGCATTTTTAGGACAGTTAAAATGCCACTTTTTGATTTGATGACACTTTTAATTGGGGGTGGCAAATATAGGACAGAAACTTTCCATTTTTTTGTAAGGTTAGGACTCCCGACCAATTTTTCGGCCATTCTGACCCGAAAATGACACGTGGCGCATACATCATCACAAAAAATGCATATGCGTGCGCCACATGTGTGCCATGTCATTAGCCACGTGCGTGCCATGTCATTTTTCGGTGATGAAGTGTGCGCCATGTGTCATTTTCCGGCCAAAATAGCTGAAAAATTGGTCGGAGTCCTAATATTGCAAAAAATTAGAAAATTCCTATCCTACACTTACTAGCTCCAATAAAAAGTGTCATCAAATCGAAATATGACATCTTAACTGTTCTAAAAATACAATAAAATCTATACAAAAGCAATAAATTATGATAGAAAAGTTGTCACTAATAACATTTGTTAAGTAATAATAGATTTTACATACTTTGTCATTAACGATATTTAGTGGTTGACAACTTTTATTCTATTATAATATGGAAGAATGATACAATAATTAGTATGTTATATATTTGTCATTGATAATAAGCGACACTCCTTTGGTAATGATTAAGTGATAATTAAAAAATTGTCATCATAATTTTATAGCAAAAATTTTATTATCATTGAGTTGTCACTATAAATTGTTATTAATTTTCAATACTAAAAAAATTCAAATTGCTATTAATTGTCAATATTGTCAATACTAAAAAAATTCCATTTTTGGTCTTATAAAAAATTTGTCAATTCATATATAATCTCGTGGGATGAAAATTTCCGTAGGATAGGTTTTTTTTTGCCACATTTGGTCCCACTAGCCAAAATTTGATCGTGAATTTATGAACTTGACTAATGTGTCTGACCACTAGATCTATGTGGCTTTTTTCGTAGGTTTATTAGATATGTGGCACTCAATGTGGCTCTGACAAAGCAACCAAATCAGATAAGTACATAATTAAGGTATACTTCTATTCCATTTGGATGGCTTATCAGGCATATAATATAGAAAAAAATTTTATTGTGCTTTAATTTGGGTTCAAAAATTTTAAAATACCACAATTTAAAAAAAAAAAATCAAAATACTCTTGAACGAAGTTGGTAATCTTGGTCTTACTATGCTCTATAGCCCTCAGTACGTGGGACACAATATTTTATTATTTCTGATGTTGGTCGAGCTTGGTGATCTCGGCCAACATTTAAATTTTTTTTTTGTACGTGTTGGCCGAGGTCACCAAGCTCGGCCAACATTTTAAATATATATTTTTTTGTTTTAATTGTTGGCCGAGATTGAGAAGCTCGGCCAACGTTCAATTGTTTTTTAATTTTAATTAAGCAAAGAGTTAAAGTTTAATTAGCTGGCTAAATATGTTAATCTATTCTATTATGTACTTCATCGAGTGGTCCAAGAATAGGAAAAACTATATACTTATTTCTCTGATTAGGAGAATATTTTCTTTGCTTGTGATGATTAAATTTTTTATCTTTCATTTATTATGATGATACAATTTTAAGACAATATTTTTATTTTTATTTTTGTCTTTATTTTCTTGGATTCGAACTGAAGTTAAGTATTTACTTATTTTATTTCTTCAATTAAATCTATTTTGTTCAAATATGCATATATATGTTTTGTTTTGTTTATTAAACTCAAGAATTCCTTGTTTCTTAACAAAATAAACAGACCAGGAGAAAGCTGGAAAAAACAATTGAATTTTTTTTTAATGAGTTGGCCAAGCTTGGCAAACTCAGCCAACAAAATAAAATTAAAAAAAAATTGAAAATGATGACCGACCTCTCTCAATCTCAGCCAACGATTAAAATTAATATATATATATATATATATATATATAATGTTGGCCTAAAATAAAAATTAGGGCAAAATAAAAATTTTATATATTTTTTTAAATTTAATCGTTGGCTGAAATTGAGAAGCTCGGCCATCATTTTTAATTTTGTTTAATTTTATTTTGTTGGCCGAGTTTGCCATACTCGGCAAACTCATTAATTGTTTTTCCAGTTTTTTCCTACTTGGTTTGTTTTGTTAAGAAACAAGAAATACTTGACTTCAATTAACAAAACAAAACATATGTACACGTATTTGAAGAAAATAGATTTAATTGAAGGAATCAAATAAGGTAATACTTAACTTCAGTTCCCATCCAAGAAAATAAAGACAAAAATAAAAATATTGTCTTAAAATGGTATCCTCGTAATAAATGAAAGATTAAAAATTTAATCATCACAAGCAAAGAAAATATTCTCCTAATCAGAGAAGTATATAATTTTCCCCATTCTCGGATCACTCGATGAAGTACATAATAGAATAGATTAACATATTTAGCCAGCTAATTAAACTTTAACTCTTTGCTCGATTAAAATTTAAAAAAAAAAAAACAATTGAACGTTGGCCAAATTTCTCAATCTTTGCCAACAATTAAAATTAAAAAAAATATATTTAAAATGTTGACCGAGCTTGGTGACCTCGGCCAATATACCAAAATAAAAAATTAAAATGTTGGCTGAGATCACCAAGCTCGACCAACATCAGAAATAATAATTTAAGAAAAATAATTTATAAAATTTTTTATAAATGATATAAAATATATATAAATATATATTAAAATACAAAAAGTTAACTATATGAAGAACTAATACATACATATAATATTAAAAAAAAAAAGTGATGTATTTGCAGAAATAGGTAAAATAAATATTAAAAATATAAAATGTAACTTAATAAAATATAAATAAATAATTAAATCCAAACTAAACCCACCAAAGAACACCACCCCCCCCCCCCCCCGCCCCCCCCGCCCCCAAATTCGGACGTGCAGAAATTAAAAAAAATGAAGATCTACACAAACTCACTCTTACACACAAAATTACCATTTAAAGCTCAGTTCAATGTTCTAATGAAATGCATATCTAGCTTGCTCATGACACGAGGAACAAATATATAAAAAAAGAATTCAAAAAAATAAAATAAATATTGTGCATGTGGTTGCACTGCCTATAACCATTTTTTATCAAAAAATATTTCAAACTTTTGCTCTTGAGTCTATGTGCAACCTATCCGTGTATCCAATTTGATGATTTGATCCCATTTTCAGTGTGTATTTTTTTTGTGAGTTCTTCTCACCTTCTTCGATTTGTTTCAGAAAATCTTTATTATTATAAACTATATTTTTTCTTTGTCAAATTTCCTCAATTTTATATAAATTCATATTGTAAATTAAAAATAAAATATTTTTATATGTATTCTAATTTATATTTATATTTTAATATTTATTTTTTATTACATATATTTTATAATTTTTTGTTTATTATTTTGCATAAATTATATTGAATAATTTGTGTTTTATATTTTTAATTAATATTTCGTATATTTTTTGATTAATTCCTAGTGTACGATCATTTGACTTGGTTTACTTGATAGTGTCACATACCCAATAAACAGATGAAAAATGCCATGTAGATTTAACGGTTGGACAAGTCAACCAGTTTCATAAATTCATGATTGAATTTGGCCTGTAGGATTAAATGTGGCCAAGAAGCCTATCTATCAAATTAAATGTGGGAATTTTGATGCTATGGGACTAAATATGAATTGACAAATTTCCTATGGAACCAAAAATAGAATTTTCTCGTCAATACTAATAGCATACTTACAAATTTTGTAATTGTTAACCTTTTTTTTTTTAAGGTTTGTAAATTTGACAAAACGAAAATATATTACAGAAAAACGAAATATGAGTGGATATAATTGAGTTTTACTGCAACTTGAAATAATTACTTTTCCAAAGTTAAGATGAATATGAACTAAAAATAACATTTTCACATTGAATTTGAATGAGATTATAAATTTCGAAAATGGATTTTGGTTTTACTTTATTTTGTTGTTGATATAAACTAGACTGAACATTTGGTCGCAAAATTGGTGGAAAAAAAAATCTCAGTTCCTATTTCGGTCACAATACTTTTGGAATTAAGCTTTTTGCAACTGATTGCTACAGTCGCAAACTCGGTCACAAAACTAAAATGCAACCGATTTTTTGTGAAAATCGGTAGCAAATGCAGACACAATCCCTGCCTTTTTAGTATATATCCTGCATGCCGGATGGTTTCAAACTTCACCGAATGGAATATAGCAAAGAGCAGGGGCCATTACAAGCAATCAATGTATGTTGCTTTATCTGGCTAATCACCGTGCTTATAATACTAATTAAATTAATTTTATGTCATGGTTACATCATGCTATTCATAAACATTTGCAGGAAAAACCACATAAGCTCAGGGGAAGAAGGTATATATAAACAATGCGCGTTCATAATTAAAAAATAATATAATTTATATATATTATATTGATTAGTAATATTGAGTAAGCAAATTTATATATAATAATAATATTGGTACTCAATGCGCGTACATAATTAAAAAAATAATATAATTTAATGATATAATATAATTTTGGTATAATCTATATTGTCAAAATATTTTTAACTATTTTTAATAGATTTATAAAATAATTTAGTGGTAAGTAAAAGTAAAATAATTTAAAACCAAAAATTTAGAAAACAATTACATAAAAAAATGATATTGAAGAGTATGGGAGATGAAAGAGGATAGAAACAGGAGAGAGAAAGCAAGGAGAAAAGTAAAAAGAACGTGGAAGATTAAAGGGAGAGAGAAAGTAAAAAAGAAAAAAAAAAGAAAAGAAAAATGGCACACCAAAAAAAGAGTCAGACCAAAAGTAGTTATGTAAGTGTCTGTCTAATTATATAATAGTATATATATACATATATATTATATAAATATATATTCGTGTGTGTGTAGAGAAATATTTACAGATGATATTTAAATATTTTTTATTACAAATTTAAGTATATTATGAAGTATATTGGTATATACATATATTCATATATATATAACCTATATATATGATAAATTAAATTCACATAGAGGCCATATTATCAACCAAGTTCACCTCACTAAGTCATTGCCTAAATAAGCAAAATCCCCAAATTAAAAGCCAACTAGGAATTTTCTCTAGTCAAATTCAGACCTTTGTCCTAATATTGCAAACTTTTTAAAACAATGTATACTAAATTTGCCATTACACATAAAACTGTTCTAAATATGAAATGAGGCCAACATAGTGAGCCTAAAACGCAATTTTGCCCATGTATGTACCGAGCTAATTAAAAATTTCCAAGAAGCTTGTTCGAATTTGTTATTTGGCACTTTATTAGTAGGAATTTACAATTGAGAATATCTTCCAACAAAATTTATATATATATATATATATATATATACACATACGAATAGTTATATATAATTTGTATTTTATATAGAACATATATATATAGATATATATATGTAAAATAAATACATAATGTATTGAAGTCACGAGAAATGTTATTCAAATTATTCTTGAAGTGAACAAAAATAATAAAAACAAAAACAAAAATTTTGTTTCAAGTCAAATAACCTAACTCGTCCTCTTTTCATATCTTAATGCCAACAAAACTCAAATTAGAGAACTACACATCTTTTGTAATGAACACCCGTCTTTGCCTTTTGCATAGTTAGCTTTGTTGCGAAAACGTGGTGGGGTGGTGTAGAGAAATACTTAAAATTAGGAGAGGAGGAAGTGGAGAAGAGAGAGCACAATTTTTTTCTTTACTCAATCAACACTTTTATTTCACTCAAACTTTACTAAAGTACTTTTACAACTCTTTTACTCTCCTAACTCTTTCACTCGCACTTTCACACACTTACACATTCACTCATCACACACACAAAATGCCTAATGCATAACCACTATTTATACTAGTCTCCTAATGAATGACATGACTCTTGGAATACTAATTTCATAGGCTACAAATTTAATTATATGAAATAACTTTTGTAACTCCTAACCGATGGTTTTTTGATTTCTCAAAATCAAGATTAAACTTTTCATTTCTCAACACGCCCCCCTAAGCTTGATTCTCTCATTCCGAGACAATTCCTCAACTTCTTAAACACTTCTTGTTTGAGCGGCTTCGTAAAGATATCAACAACTTGATTTTTGGTTTTGACATACTTTACTTGCAAATATTTCTTGGCAATGCTCTCCCGGATGAAATAGAAACGGGTGTCAATGTGTGTACTCCAATCATGGTAAACCGGGTTCTTTGCTAAAACAATCACTGACTTGTTATCAACATATATTTATGTCAAATCACTTTGTTTGACATTGAGCTCGTTGAGCAAACTTCTTAGCTATAATGCATGGCAAACTGTTGATGTTGCAACCACATACCTAGTTTCACACGTTGACAATGTCACTATTGACTGCTTCTTTGAACTCCAAGTAAAAGCAGTTTTTTCATAGAAAAACACAAACCCTATGGTGCTTTTACGATCATCAACATCTCCTGCCCAATCACTATCGCTGTATCCAACCAATGTCATGTTGTTAGTGACTCGATAGAATAGGTCATAACTCATTAGGCAAATTCTTGCTCTTCAACATGCATCGGGCCATATTCAAAATGGACCGGTTCTTTCTCTCCGCTACTCCATTTTACTGTGGGGAGTATGGATTTGTAATGGGGCGTCGAATACCTTTTTAGCCACAATATGCCTTGAACTCCTGCAAGGTGAACTCTCCACCTCGATCTGATCGAAGTGACTTGATTTGGTAGCTACTTTGCTTTTTCACAAATGCCTTTACTCTTTTAAAAGCCGAGATGCTTCTGATTTCTCCTGGAGAAAGTACACCAATGCCTTCCTACTATAATTATCAATGAACAAGATGAAATATTTGTTCTTACCAAGGGATGTCGGAGTGATAGGGCCACATATGTCGGTGTGGATTAACTCCAGTGGTTTCATTATTCTTGTTTGCGACTCCTTAGGAAAACTGTAACAGTGTTGCTTTCCGACAAGACAACCCTCGCACAACTGATCGGGGTGGTCAATGGAAGGAAGTCCCTTCACCATCCTCTTTTTCGACATCAACTTAAGGCCTCCAAAATTGAAATGTCCCAACCTTAAGAGCCATACACATGATTTATCTTCTAAACACGCCTTCAAGCACTTCGCCACACATCGTTCTTGATATTCAACAAGAACATCCTGTAGCTTTTCATCATAGGTACATAAGCTAACAATACTCCTCTGTCATTTCACAGGTCAAGGGTCATGTCTTTCATATCATAGCCATTCTCCAAAAGTTGGCCTACACTCAAGATGTTTGCCTTCATCCCAGGGACATAGTACATGTTCGAAATGAACTGATGATCTCCATTATTCAATCAAATTAAAATTTTACCTCGTCCCTTAATAGAAATCTTTGACAAATCTCCAAATGAAATATTTCCTGTCACTGATTTCTCCATTTCAACAAACATGTGTGTGTGACCACACATGTGATTGCTAGCATTTGTGTCGAGGTACCAATTGCTCATTTCTCCTTCACCTTGTTGGTTGTGTGCCAACAAGAGAGCGGTATCACCACCAACTTTCTTTTCTTCAGCAAGGTGATTCTTTTCCTTCTCCTCACTGGATTCGCTTCAACACTCATAGGCATAGTGTTCTAGTTGATGACAGTTGTAGCATTCAATATTTCTTCAATTTTGCCACCTCATTTGAAATCCTCTACCTTGAAATTCACCTCGTATCGGAGTGAATTCACCTTATTTCTTTTCATTTTGATTGGTATTGTAGGTACCTCGTCCTTTGCCACGACCTCGTCCACGACCGCGATAAGGTGAGCGGCCACTTCGTCGATTGCTTCTGTCGACATCGTCTTTCTTTTCGTGGAGGTTCATTTTAGCTAGGAGAGCTTCTTCAATTGGCTCTTTAGCTCTCTTCTTCATTTTTTCTTTGTAGACTTCTAAGTTGCCTACTAACTCATCAACTTTCATTTATTCCACATCGTTAGACACCTCTATGGCAACAACGATATGATCAAACTTTGGATTGAGAGACCGAAGTATCTTCTCAACAACTTGGACATCTTCCTTCTTTTTACCATCGCTTTCAAGTTGATTTACAACCGAAAGTACTCTTGGGATATTATAGTATTTTTAAGGTATTTTTAAAATGACTCAAATTCACCTCGTAAGGCTTGTAACCTACTTTCTTCACATTGTCAATACCTTTGAAGGTATTAGCTAGAGTGTCCATGCTTTCTTTGCGGTAGTGGCTTGTGCAATTTTCTCAAAAATATTATCATCCATCGCAAGGTGGATGAACGAGAGAGCTTTTTGATCTCTTATCTTGGCCTTCTTTGCATTTTTCTTTTTCTTCTCTACTTGTAGTTGCTAAATCTGCAGACTCTTCGTATTCATTCCCTTTCGACGACATCCCACACACCTTGGCCTCCAAGGAATGCCTTCATTTGGATACTCCATCTTTCATAATTTACTTTTGTGAGCTTTAGGAATGGGAAAACTCCTGTGGTTGCCATCTCAACGTGGCTCTGGTACCACTTTGTTGCGGAAATGTGGTTGGGTGGTGTAGAAAAATACTTAAATTTAGGAGAGGAGGAAGTGGAGAGGAGAACACACAATTTTTTTTTCTCTACTCAATCAACACTTCTATTTCATTCAAACTTTACTAAAACACTTTTACAACTTTTTTACTCTCCTAACTCTTTCACTCACACTTTCACACACACTCACACATTCACTCACCACGCAAAATGCCTAATGCATAGCCATTATTAATACTAGTTTTCTAATGAATGACACAATCTTAGAATACTAATTTCATATGTTACAAATTTAATTATATGAAATAACTTTTGTAACTCCTAACCGTTACCACCATCTTAAATGGCTCTTTGACTTCTCAAAATCAAGATTAAACTTGTCATTTCTCGGCAAGCTTGTCCACACCCCCCTCTCCCCCCCCACCCCCCAACACCCCCCGATCTATTGAAGCTGAGTCATTCCTTTGTTTGTGTAGCAATGGACCAATTGGTGATTCCCATCGTGATCATCGTCTGCTCCCTTTTTCTAGCTCTCACTGTAGTCAACTTGTGTAACCGTATGGATGCCAGAAAGCCACAAACCGACACGTCCGGCAGTGAAAATGATGTCATTGTGGAAGTCTTGGCTGAAGCTGGTGCACAGGCCGTTGCTGAGTCTGTTGTACAAATCCAATGTTGTTGTTGTGGTGGCGATGGAGATTAAAATACACGAATTCAATCTGTTTTTGTGCCTACATAACCATTAATCTATTTTATCTGTCAAAGTATGAGTTGTTTGAGATTGTAATCTGTCATTCTAAGTTGAATTGTTGGAGATTGTAATCTGTTATTCTAAGTGGGAGTTTCAATCTGGATCCTTTGCTACAAAATAGTGCTATATCTTCTCCTATAATATATAAATACTTTTGCAACTCTAAGTATTGCTTTGTTCAATTTTTACGCAAACATATTAATTAATAAAGAACAAAATTACTTTATAATGTTCAAATTAACTTTAATTTGAATAACTAACACAAATATTAGAAATTAGGAAAAATAATAAAAAGTTCTTAAAATAAAATTTTATATACAAGTGTCTCATGAACATAATAAAATACCAAGTTTACCATTTATACTATTTACAATTTTCCCCTTTATAAAATAAAAAAATATCAAAAAGCCCCCAAATAAAAGAAAGAGTTACCCCCCCCCTCGGAAATACTTACAACAAAATAAGATTTGTAAGCAATGGAATTCAAACCCTAGTTGATGATTGGAGAACAACTTAAACTTGCTTCCTCATCCATTCGAGCACACTCAATTTATGTGGCACAATAGTGCACTATTTGATACTATTTAAGTTCAATTTTCAAAATTTATTTATCTAATATTGATATTTTACTTTTAACTTTTTAAATATAACGATAAAATAATAAAATAAATTATTATTTTTAATTTAAAGGGACAAAATCAATTTATTTCACTGAATTTAATTTATTACACAATTTTGAAAATTTACCTTCAATATATATACTTATAAATTAAAAAAATATTTATTTTACGATTTTGTCCATTCGTTCGATATATTTGAAAAAAATTAAAAGTAAAATATCAAAAGTAGATAAATAAGCTATGAAAATTTAAATTAAAGAGTTTAAAAGATTAAAGATTAATTTATTTCATAAATTTATTCGTATATTGAAAAAAAAATTAATTTTTCCCTTTTAACTTGAAAAAAAAATTAATTCCTTTCATAATTTTACCATATATTAGATATATTGAAAAAATATTTAAAATAGACAAATAAATTTTAAGAGTTAAACTCAGTGTGTTTACAAACAAACATATTATTTTGATGAACAATTTTGAACGAAACTCAAGTGTGTCTAAGTGGTGTCAAAGATGGACTTAAAGTTTTTTTTACCTACATGATCAAAGGTTCAAATCCTAGCACAACCAAGGAAATACTTTAACTCTTTTATTTATTTGCGGGGTCATTTGGTATTTTCTATTTTGTGAGGGGGCAAATTGTATATAATATTGGGATTTTTAATAGAAAACTGAACAGAAGGACGACATTGAGTAACACACTGTCATGTTATGGACCAAAATTGGAAACGTCTAAACGTAAAGGACTAAAATCTCATTGGGGTTATACGTCAGGGACTAAAATTGGAATAAACCCAAAAAATAGTCATCCAATGTATTTTTCACTTTAAAAAATTGAATACGATTTTTTGATTAAATTAATTAATGTTAAAAAGATTCTAGTAAATTTATATGATTTATACCAAATAAAATGAGATGTGATCGAGACTTCAAACTCTTTAATATTTTTTCTCATTTAAAAGAGACAAATAAAAATGGAAAAAGAAAAAGGAATAACCTTTGAAAAGAGAAAAATAAAAATGAAAAAGAAAAAGGAAAAACAAACTCCAATAGAAGAAATCAGTTCAAGAGAGAAAATCTTAGTCCATGATTACTTAATTTAAATAGTGTCTCTTTATAACGACCCCAGTTCTAAAGACAAGAATTTTATTTAAATATGTTCAAAACTCTGAGATGGGAACAAATATACAAAAGGTCATTTATAATATTTTTTTTTCAAAATAACAAAAGTATCACATAATATGATATTCTAAATGAACATTTCATAAAATTTCTTGTGCTTGTCTTTGACTTGACACTATTAGAAAAAACGGATTTAACCACGAATTTTAGCCACGGATTTTGGCAAAAATCCGTGGCCCAGAAAATTAGCCACAGATTAATCCGTGGCTAAAAATGGCGTGGCTAATGTTAGCCACGACCATTTAGCCACGGCCTGTGCTCAGTCACGGATTAGCCACGGTCAGGCCGTGGCCAATTTGGCCACAGAATTTTGGAAAATATAAGGCCGTGGCTAATCCGTGGCCAATGGCCACAGCCAGACCGTGGCAAATCTGAAAAATAAATAAATAAATAAATAAATAAAAATGTGGAGATTCCCCCCCCCCCCACCCAACCCAAGTAGCCCCCCACCCACCCCCGAACCAAGCCCACCCCCCAAAGAGCCATATTGATAATTTTAACATTTTTGCACTCCATGGGGTTTGAACCATGGACCTAATGGCTGCAATTGTGGCATCAAAGCCACTAAGCCACTTAACATCTTTGATTGTGAAACGATTTATCTTATATTTAATATATAACTATGTTATATTTTAAAATTTAAATTATCTAAATAAATTATCTATTTTTATAATTTATTAGTTGTACTAATTTTTGATTTATTAACCAATTTTTATTTTTTTATTTCAAATGTGTAGGTAAAATATTTATTTCAAAATTTTCAAATACTAATTTTATTTTCCTGTTGAGTAAAATGAATAATAATCCTAAATCAATTTAAATATACAAATCAAATATTTGAATTTATTTTGTTGAATTAGTTATTTAAATTAATTTTTGACAAGTTATATCAAATGATTTTTGATCACTAGCTAAATCAAACTCGCTTTACCTTTTTTGTTTATATATGTATTTAAGCATTGCTCTATCTTTATATTGTGGGATAACTTTCATAATTTAATGAAATCATTTATGTTGAATCTACTTTATTACATGAATATACATCAATTTTAAATATTTTAAATTAAGTTTATAATTAACAAAATAATTTGAAACACATAGTTCTATACCATAAATCCACATTATGGAAAGTATTCCTTTCTTTTTTTTTTTTACTAATCTTTGGCTTTTCTTTTTTTGTTGTTGAAAAGTATTTAGTGATTGAACAAGTAATTTATTAATTATAAAAAAAATATTTAATAAATTAATAGCAAAAACAAAAATTATCAGAAAAATTTATTTAGATAATTTAAAATAAGAATTTCGCATAATTTATATTAGTTAAGTACAGCAAAAACTAATTCTTCAACAAAAAATTAAAGTGGTGCAGTGGTTTGATACTTTAATTTCAACCAAGGTTAAGAGTTCGAACCACATTAGATTCAAAAAAATAAAACATTTTTATTCTATGGCTAACAACTATTTAGCCACGGCTAGCCCGTGGCTAATTTAGCCACGGTTTTTGACCTTATTATCCTACTTATTTTACAATTAAATATTGTAAATTATCAATAACAATTATACGTTGTTGAATTATTAATAAAACTATAATATAAGTTATGACAATTGATCAATTATAAACTTTCAAAACCAGATAATTAACTCTTATATATAAACAATTAACAATAAACGATGAAATGGACTGATTAGGAGTACACTTATATACTTATATATGCAGTACAATCCAACATATATTGTGATATTATAATAAAATGGTAAATTAAATCTAAAGAAATAATTATGAAAGTTAAGTTGTATATTAACTCAATAGAACATTATAATATCGTCAAATAATTGAAACGATCATTCGTCATTAAAATTGATATTGAAATAAACATTGAAATATATCAATCATCTATATAAATATATATCGGTGTATTATATATCTAATATATGTTATATATGTACATATATATCTGATATATATACATCTAATTATATGTAAATACACATGTATATAAGTATATCTAATCTTATATGTATGTAATATATCGAATCATTTATTATATATATATAAATATCAATATATATAATATATATATATTAGTTAAGTATAGCAAAAACCAATTATTAAATAAAATGTTAAAGTGGTGTAGTGGTTTAATGCTCTAATTTCAACTAATAAGTCAAGAGTTCAACTACACTTAGTGCCAAAAAAAAAAAAAAAAAAACTTGGCCATGGATTTTTAACCACGGTCTGGTCGTGGCTAATTCAGCCACGACCTGGCCGTGGCTACTCCGTGGCTAATTTAGCCACAGCCAGGCCGTGGCTAATCCGTGGTTGTTAGCCACGGCCAGGCCATGGCTAATTCGTGGCTAAAAATTAGTGGCAAATTTCGCGCCAATTTTAGCCACCAAAAATAGGTCATGGCTAATTTTGCAACGGGCAATCCGTGGCTAAGTTTTTTTTTTTTTTTTTTTAAATCCGTGGCTATTAGCTGTTTTTGTAGTAGTGTGAATTGTAGCGCTACCTTTTTAGAAAAATGGGCACATAAACATAACCAACATAATTGTTGAGTAGAAATATTTAAAATCACATAAGGTGGGTGTGTGAAATTATAGCATATAGCCACAGAATTTCTCAAACAATACTACCTTTGTAGTCACCTTTAGTAACTACCTTATACCGATCTTTATCATTCAATTCATAATCCAACCCAACACTCCATTTACCACCAATTCCACCCTTAGATCTCCAGTGATCATATCCCGAGTATACGCCAAATTTTCTACGTCCCCCTTGTACGTGGAACACTCCATCCACACATGGAGGGATTAGGAAATGGAGAGCTGGAACTCTTATAACCGACAACTTCATTAGCAAGTCCCGGCGGAACTCAGCTTTCTCCAACCCCGTCATGTTTGGGCCCGTCATATATTTCAAGTTCAAATTAGCACATAATTCATGGAAGTCTTGCTTTCATATTTAATAAATTTTAACACTATGCAACACACTCGCTATATATATATATATATATATATATTTGTAGATATATATGTGTGTGTGTGTGTGTGTGTGTATACATAATAAAATTTTTAAAGTAAGCTACTAAACAAAATATATTTTTAATTTACCCACTTAAAACATATCTTGATTAAAACTACATAAAATTAGTAAACCAAATATATTTTTGATAAAACCTTGTATTTCCAAAACTATGGTCATTTTGATGAAAACTAGCATAGTTTGATAAATCTTCAATTACAAAATAAATAAATATAAAATTAAATATCATTTGATAAAACAAACTTAATTCCAAAATAAATATAGTTTGATAAAACTTTCTTAACATAATCATATATTTTTATAAAACTTTTATTCACCAAGAACACATAAACTACTAACACAACTCCACAAATTAATATATTTCCACAAACTAACATATTTTACAATTTAACATATTTTCAACCAGTAGCCACACATTTATTCACATAATTGATCATAGAACTACTCAAGAAAATCATAATCACATAATTAAACCTCTACTAAACATACAACTGAAACAAGCATGAAGCTATGAATTAGCATGATTCTATTATGAATATTCATAACTGGCTACTAACATACTAAAATTCATAAACACCATCTGTTCTAGCATAAATCATGAAAATCAAAATAACTTAACTCTATACTACTTATGAGATCATAATTATTTCTACCTTCTTCAAGTGTTTTCTAAGTAGAGAAGTGTAGATATATGAGTGAATATATATGTGTAGTTAAAGAAGGAAAGTAATATATGTATATAAGCGAGATATAGATATATATATGTGTGTGTGTGTGTGTGTGTGTGTGTGTGTGTGGAGGGGGGGGGGGGGAATATATGCAAAGAGGGTTTTAGAAGAAAATTTGGACGTATATAGATAGAGAGAGAGAGAGGGACGGTTTTGGTGATGGGGGGGGGGGGGGGGGGGGGCGGTTCGGATCTTCTGTTATATAATAGTGTTGCATCTTCTGTTACACTCACCAATACACGCCACGTGTATTGGTGAGCGGTCGAGATAAGGAAAGAGAATCTTTATATTTTTTTTCATATTATTAGTTTTTCTCTTTCCTTATCTCGACCGCTCACCAATACACGTGGCGTGTATTGGTGAGTGTAACAGAAGATGCAACACCATTATGTAACAAAAGATCCGAACCGGGGGGGGGGGAATGTGGTTCAATCTCTAGCTATAGAGTTTAAGGTTGTGAAATAGAATTATTAAATTAGTATAAATTAATGTAATGATTAGATACCTACACCTAAGTATTACTAATAAATGTGTTCATCCAACTAATGAAGGCTATATTTTCATGAGTATTATTCTACTTTGATGACTCAAATACTATATGAATAGAAGTCTTCCAATTATTAAGGTACATTAATTGATGGAATCTCCTATCTTGAGATATTTTAGAAATATACAAACACACACACACACACACATATATATAAATATATATATATATATATACAAACAAATAATTATATAGACTCATATATATATAAATATGTATATATATATACCTATATCTATAATAGATAAATTACTATATATATAGGTATACATACAAACATATATTTATGTGGACATGTATATATATAAGTACGTATGTATATATATCTATTAAGTAATATATATAGATATATATACAATCATATATTTATATAGACATATATATAAGTACGTATATACATATGCCTATATCTATAGGTAATATATATATAATTTAGTACTTAAAACATGTTAGTAAATATATATTTAATACTTACATATATATATATATATATGATATACATATGTGTGTATCATATAAAATTATATTTTATTATATTATTCATATTTTATAGATATTTAGACCCAACATATATACATAAAATGCAGGGTTGTATTTAAATTATACATTTTTTCCAATTAATCTAAATCTCGTATACATATATTTAATTTTCGAAAATTAGTAATAATAAATACACAAATTTGAAATTTCATCCCTAAAGAAATGATCATGCTATCATGAGGCATGCATGATATTGCACATTAATCCTAGATTTATGCATAAAATCACATATTTGAAATAAATCTCACAACTTTTATTACACAATTAATATTAGTTTCACACAATTTATAACAATAACATAATAAGATTTACCGGGTTGTCACACTCTTTTCCTTACCAAATAATCGAAAAAATAAATAGCGTCTCTTTCTCTCATCCAACTCTTTCGTACTAGGATTTTATACAGATAATAGACGCACAAGAGGCGGCAAGTGAGACAATCGGATTTTTTTCCCCTCTTCTTCCCTATTTCTCTCCATAAATTAGATCTAGGGCTGACTTGGATTTTTTTATCAAAAGATAAAATACTCAACAAAATGACAAAAAAAAAAGGGAAAAATATGAAAGAATTGCCGAACTGGGTCATGAACCGGCACTGGTTGAACACGTTTTTGGCCGGTTTCCACCGGTTCGCGGCAGCCTGAATGACCTCCAGTTTTGTGTGCTTGCTCGGACCGGGCTAGGTGCCAGTCAACGATTGACCGATCAGATTGGCCGGTTTGGTCAAATTTTTAAAAACATTGACAGTGTCGATATATGTTTTGAATGTGACAAAACTTCCAATTTGAAGTTTTGTCACAAATTTAGCACTAAATTTAGCCACAAATTCTGGTCAAAATCTGTGGCTAAATAGCTTGGCCACGAAAAAAATCCATAGCTAAAACTGGCGTGGCTAAACCTTACCATGGATTTCTAGCCAAGGAAAAATTCGTGACTAAATTCGAAGCCAACCACGGATTTTTTCCGTGGCCAAACTTTACCACAGGTATTTTCGTGGTCAAATGTTACTTTCTTAAAAAAAAAAAAGATTTAACCATGGATTTTTCTATAGCCAAACTTAGTGACGAAAAATCCATAGCTAAATGGAAAATTTAGCCACGGATTAAAAAAATTGTTATTTAAAAAAAATATAACCAAAATTGTTATTTAAAAAAAATATAATCAAGTCCACTAGCCACTCATGCCCCCAAACCCCTCAGCCCACCCCGCAGCCACTATTATTCCCTTCAAGGCCGAGTAACCCACTACTACATAACATTATTTGCATGCTAGCGTTACATGAGGATCATTTGATCTCAAGACCTCTTCATGCATTGTCCAACGTGCTACCACCAAGTTATGAAGTGTTTCTTGTTTATGCCGATGGTTATTTAATACTTGTAAATTTATGTTTGAAGGAATGCACAACCCTGAGCTTGCTGAGTTATTGGCCGCCGGCGAGGCAGTCTCCCTTGCCATTTGACGTGGCTGGGCACATACATGCTTGGAGGGGAATAGCTTGGAAGTGATCAAACAGTTGGGCACTCAGGAAGAGGATTTCTCCCCTTTAGGGAATTTTTTGCCGAAGTTAGGCACTTGTTGAGTTTTTGTGAAATTGTGAATCTTTCACACGTTCACCGTTAAGGCAACTATGTTGCGCATGTTTTAACTAAGAACGCGATCTCTTTTTTGGAAGGCATCACGAATATTCCTGTATTCGTTCATCACGTTGTGCTTGAGGATGTTTCACGTTGAGTTTGGTTGAATACAGCTTACGTTTTCCATCAAAAAACATAGTGTTATATCCATCACTAGGGTGTACATGAGTCTTGATTGTGTAGTTTGATTTTAATACCGGGAAATCAAAATTGTTTACACGGTTCAATTGAAATCCGTGTTGTAGTTTTCTAGTAGTGAACTATGTAGGTCCAATGATACATACGTACACGAGAATCACCTTTTAAATCTGTAGGACAAAGTGCTATATAAGTGGGGAACCACTTCTTGAGTTCGCATGAATCACATTTAAAGTTCCATTTCTTAATGGTCTATTCTGATAAGTGTCATGCTGTACCAAGGATATCGTATTCTAAAATATAGGTGATTTTAATACCTCTAACATAGAGAATATATTGAAAGATTAATTGACTCCTTACAAGCATTGATCAAAAAACTTAAGGGTACCATTGATCTTTTTCTTTTTCTTTTTGTGGTCATTGTTGAATATCTCTTTTGAACAAGTTGTGCATAGCTTAATCTTGGAGTGCATTTGATGGGCTTAGAGGTAATTCTCGCATCTAATGAGTTTACCGGCTCGAGGCATGATATTTAATTTATTATTATGATCTATAATGATAATTTCAAATTTCGCTAGATAGAATAAAATCGAAAACCGAAGCAATTAATTGATATCCAATGTTGCTAATATCTGGCTATATTTAGGATAATGAAATAAAGGTTTTTTGTTTTTTTTGTTTTGTTTTGTTTTGTTTTTTTTTTTTTATTATCTCACAGAGGTCTTTGGCGACCACAATAAACCCCACCAATGATTGTGGCGCCCTCTGCTTGAGAAAATTGGAGTTTGTTCTAAACCGTCTATTTCGCCCTATTATGACAAATAAAATTGACATGAAGAGCCATGTATACTTATTAATGGCAGTTTTGGTTCCATATGTTCAAACTTTTATCAATTTTCAGACAAGATGCCTCATAATCTGCAATTTGGTTGGAATCTGTTCAAAGTTAACTGAAATTGTGATTAATCAGTGGCAATTCAAATTGAAAATTTTGACTTGGTCATATATGACATGACATCCATTTGTAATAGAGACAGACATGGCATTCTAAATAGGGTAAAAATGGAGGAAATTGTAATCATTTTAATTTCGGAGGTCATATTGCTATTGTCTATTTTTACACAAACCATTGGATTTTCTTAAGTGAAAATCAATGACCTAAATTAAATTTATTTGTGATTTAATAATTTCTATTTTTAAAAAAAATATAATATATATAATTTAATTAAAATAAAATATATGGGTCAAATATATCTTAATCAACATCCAACGTTTGTGTTTTTATCTTAACATAATTACACACACACACACATATTAACACACGCACCCCCAAGCCCCACCCGACCCCAACCTAACCCGATAATCCCAATAGAGTACGAAGAAACAATTCCAGAAAACACAAGCGTGCGCACACACATATACAAAATTAATCCATAGAGCTTGGATTAATCCTAAAATTGAGCATAATGTTACCGGCCATCTTTTCTCAAGTTTTTTTTAGGAATTTATTTTTTCATACCATGGGCATGCTAATATTATGCACGATTTTAGGATTAATCCGAGTTTTATGGATTAAATTTTTGTATGTGTGTAGAGTGCATGTGTTCCTATTTATTTTGTTTTTTGGGTTTTTTTAGTTTTTTTTGTGGGGGTGGGGGGGGTGGGGGGGGGGGATTAAAAAAGTATAAACTGTAAAATTAAAAATATCAATTTTTTTAATTTTATATAAATTTACATACATATAAAATAAAACATAATATAAATTATATGTTTAATTGTATATTTTATATATCATACGCTTATCTATTATTTATTTACATATATTGTGTTTTTTTATATATATTCTGTCCCAACTAGGATGAAATTCCAACAAAGCAGCTAGATTAGCATTAAATAAGCACGTGACAGACACATGATAATTTCTTGTAGGAAAGTTAAATTTATCCTAAAATTTTTAGGACGTTTTTGATTCTTGTAATGATATTGTATTATGTATTGCATGTTGGGGAGATGTGGTATGTACGAAATCTGGATATCCATATTTGAAACTTATGAATATGTTGTACAGGGACAATCTTTTAATCCACAATTCTTTATTTGATTATGCCTACAAAATTTGGATTACATGTGCATTGTCAAGACTGCCCCCACTTCTAAATTTTTATTTTTTGATTCACTCTTTCTTTTGGCTATACATTACATTGTCGTTTTTTTATGTATCTGACTTAATTCATCTCCCCACTTCTGGTATGTGATTCTATTATAATTATTTTTCCCTTAGAAATTCTTAGGTTGAATTGCAAAATTTTCTTAGCACTACGATTTCGTATAAACTTATCTGTTCTCATCTTACTCAAGAGCATAAGCTGACTCACCTTGGCATGACCAGTCCACACTTTAATATCAATATTGAGCATAATAAATACCGAAAACGTAAAAACATAGAGGATAAAACAATAGAAATAATGAATAACCATGACTAATTCTTAGGCAAAAAAATGAAACGTAAAAAATTTATTAATGACAGAAAAATGATCGGCTGGTCATAAAAAATCGAGATCGAGATTAATATTTATGTTGAATAGTTCTACTTAGGTTAGACAGAGAACAATCACACCAAATAAGTCTCACGACCCAATGTGGCTGAATATAGCAAAAAAAGGAGTGCATGAAATTTAACTCCAATATCTTCAAGTGCATACACATATGATTGCCTTCTGTCAAGACATCAACATCTTTCCCATGGCCACCCAATTAGAATGAAAAGTGTTCACCAACATAGCACTTACTGTAGACCCATATAGTTCAAGGAATATCCAAAAGCATGACAACAATAATTCACAAAACCGTCTACAAACAAAAGTTTAGTGACCAATGAAAATATTAATCTGCTGCTTTCAAAAATCATCCCCAAACAGTGTGTGATTGGACTTACTTCCCCAAATCTGCAAAGCGACTACAAGACTGGAAATAACCGCCAAGCAACATTTTCACATACTCCACTCGGGCCTCATTGGTCATGCCCCAAAACAAGTCCATTTCTCCTTTATTTTTAACGAAGTACCTAGCAGCATCAATCTGCTGCTGAAGATCAAGCTCTTTAATCTTTGAAATCTCCTCAAATATCGCTCGTCGCGCAAGTGAATCTGCATCCAATTGCAACTGTGTAGTAAATCCTGGAGTAGAGCCAGTGTTCATTGCGCGGGTCTCTTGATAGATTCCGTTAATATTCTGTGTTGTGTCAGAGATCCAACTCCCCATCATAGTCTCGAATTTTCCAAAATCTGGGACACGCTTCCTCTTGGTTCCAGAAGAATGTCCAGATTTCATTCCACAAGTCGTCGGCTGCGTCTCGGCCACATCTTCTAATGGCTCATCGTCGTCTGGTACATTATGCACCGGAGCCACTGGTCTGTAAACGTCTTCCTCATCAACAAGATGAACTTGGGATTCATTATGTGTAGGGGGTCCTTCATTGTCACCATCACCGAAGTCCATGGCACCTTTTCCATCGGCGTAGTCATTTTCGAAAATGATTTTCCACCTGGGATAATAAGGCCATTTTTTATCCCTAAGATTGCTTACATGGGAATTGACCTGACAACAAATTAACCAAAAATCAAAGTCACAATCAAAAGTAATGTACAACTTGACAAATTACATAAACTCAAGACACAATCATCCTCTATTTACAGAAATTAAATATGACAAAACAAAAATATATATTGATATGTTATCAAATAACTCATCTCGAATACTTAAGCTATACCGGAACACATTCTTCTCACTCATTCTACTGATAATTACATTACCTTACAAACATCATCCCATACCGTCTCACTCCCAACGCAAATCTTGTTTGTGCTATAGTTAAACTCGGCACCGCCTCCACCCGTGTGTTTAAGCACTGCTTCTATTGCCAGGTAGGTACGCTTCCAGACTTGTATTTTCGATTTTATGTGCTTCGTATAGATTCCAGAGGAAGGCAGTTTCTTGCGGATCATGTTCTCTAACCTTACCATGTATCCACCCTTGAATTTTCCATCACTCTTCCCTCCCTCTGCTCTCAGTACCTCAAGCGCAGTGAGCAATGCCTCTTCCTCAACATCATCCCAAAATCTTCGAGCCGAGGCGGAAAACTGGGACGACATGCTTATCGAGTGAGGGGAAGAAGCAGACTGGGCCATGTCCTATATCAAAATAAGAGCAAAACAGAATAGTCAATGCATGACTCATTTATGACCATATAAACACAAATCAATTTTAGTATTTAACTATCTATACGCAACCCATTTTCAGTCAAGAGCATCAATCAGACTATATTTCCTCACATAACACAGCCAAACATAAAAATTAACACAAACGAAGACGAAAAAAATTTGAAAATCAAAACAACCACAATGTGTTACGTTACTCCATCATACAAAAATCTTTCAATGCCTCTTGCAACCTTTATATTGACAAAACAACAAGAGCAAGGGCAACTTAACATACAAATGCTCAATTAAATCATAAATCTCATAACAATTTTTAGGTTAATATGCCAATCTACTAGACTAAGTGATTCCCCTATTTGTTGCCCACTCGTTGTACATCTCATTAGCTAAAACATCTCGCCAACTATTCCACTCGTTGCTTGGCTCAACCATATCAACAAATTCACCCCCATCATTCGGCTCATTCTCCACCGGCAAACCATTCAACTCTTCCTCCAATGGGTCGATAGCCATATGCTTCCGGATAAAGTTGTGGACTAGAGCGCAACAAAGAATAATCATGTTTTGAGTCTTCAGAGGATAAAAACTTTTGCTTCTCAGAATGCCCCATCGTCCTTTAAGGAGTGCAAAGGTTCGCTCGATAACATTGCGGGCACGGCAATGCCGCATGTTGAAGTACTCTTTGTAGTTTTCGGGAGCACGCCGCCCGACACCCCACTCGTCTAAATGGTATCGGGTACTCCGATAGGGAGTGAGGAACCCCTTGCAATTTGTGTAGCCAAGATCACACAAGTAGTATTTATCTGCACGAATCACAAGCATGAGCTAGAATATAAAGACGAAGAAAATATTGAAAAGTAACATTTACTCTAAATTGAAACATTCATTACCTTGAGGGACATGAAGACCATTGTTGCGTAGCAGAGCATTCTTTAATATTCGACTATCTGATGCTGAACCCTCCCAACCTGTGAGTACGTATACAAAATTCATTTCCATATTGCACACAGCAAGTACGTTAACTGTTACATCACCCTTGCGATTTATATATCGGGTTTGATCCCTCGCAAGTACCAAAACGTCTATATGTGTTCCGTCTAGTGCTCCTAAGCAACCCTAGCAAGTGGCGAAGGGTCCATATAACAAAGCACACGAATTAGATAGTTACTGATAACATACACCAATCGAACAACAATTGACATTTACATAAATATATATCATTCAACACACCTTGAAATACTTCCAGGTATGATGGGTGCAATCTTCTGGTATTGGTTTCGGATGTACTAGGACCACCCTACTGCATCTCATCATTGCTTTAATGGTCTGCCGGAAGTAATGTGCCAGGATTGACAAGAACACAGCAACCTTTTCCGGTACGGACACTAACTTCTCATTCTGTAAGCCTCCCACAGACTGAAGAAGATCGCAAAGTTTTGCAAAACAATTGCGATCCATCCTCAAATTTTTAATACATTTTGAGTCAGAGTATTCCACCAAACGCCGCAAATATTTTAGTTGGTCCGGATTTTATCAATATTACTCCACCTTATGGCCTTTCTGCGGGAACTATGTTGGTGACGCATATACCAGTACTTGAATGCGAGGTACGTGAGACTCATGCATACAACATTGCGATAAAATAGCAAATACATGTATATGATTACTTGAAGTTGTTGTGGGTCAGCCATGTCGCTTCGAATCAGTGCTTGACAAGTAAACAGAATCGGTCAAATGAATCATGTGCTCAATAATCTATTTAACCCCTTTGGATGCGCATTCTTCCATTTGTTTCAAGTCGGCACGATTCTAACAAGCATCCATTGACACCCAAATTGAGAGTAAGGCAAAAAAGTTTGACAATAGCCATGTAATAGAAATACAAATCCATGTACTTATATAATAGACGAAAATAGAGAAAAAAAAATCTACTACACCTTATAATAGATGAAATCACAGAAAAAAAAATGGTATACCGTATTGTGTAAACTCGAATGAGAGGCAATAATTAAGTAAAAAGATTTGAGGAATCTAATACCTGAAAAGTCACAATCACGCGTATTGACACCGTCGTCCCACAGGGCCAACACAGAGATCTAAGGCACGAAATGCCTACCTAACAAAATTTACGCGACGGTCAGTTTTTTGCAAACCTAGGGTTGTATAAACCAACATACAAATTCAAAAGTTCAACCACACCAAATACAGTGCTTCGCCTCGTTCACTATGGTGATGGGAAAGAGAAAGGGGGGTAAAGTTGGGTGAAGGGGGCGCAAGGAGGGTTGAGATTAGGAGGGGAGGCCCTTACCAGTCCAACCTCACGTCGAAATTCCAATAAGGCAGAAAAGAGGGAATCGGGTTATAAGAATAAAAAATTGGGGATCTAGATTTCCACACAACAACTATTGTTTGAGGGACAAATATGTAAAAGACAACAAATATCACTCAGTCCATTTATATGCCACATGAATCTCACCCCTTGAGGTAGGACAGTGAAATTCAGTATTACGTTGTAATACACCGGGCCCAAGCAAAATTGGAGAAGGCCCGTCCATATGAATTCATTGTATCACATGGGTATAGGAGGTAGCCCAATCAATGGATTACATTGTATATGCAACAATCAAAAACGTCCTAAAAATATTACGCACAATATTATATTAATTTCATTAATGATCAAATAAGTGTCTCATAATTGAAAATCAGCCAACGTGTGTGACCAGAATTGCAATTTCGCCTATTTATTATAAATTGGTATGGAGACTCGTGTATATATAAAAAGGAAAAATGGCAATATATATTATACCTAGATGAGAACTCAAATAGAACGTGAGACAATTCTCTCAAATTTTGGGGAAAGAAAATATATAAATGACGGTAAACACCAAGAATTAACAATTAATGCCAAGATCCTCAGCAAATTGAGAGATTTTATTATATAGTAGGCAAATGAAATAATAATATCTATTAATAAGCCATCACTGACTACATAACGTATATATGTGCTTAACCCAGAGCTCCCTTATTCCAGCTAACTAGTCAATGGAAGCTCATCTTTATTATAACAACTGACCAAGTACACACGTATATATATGTGTGTGTGTGTGTATATCTAAGCCTTTTTAAAGACGACGCTAAGGGGCGATTCATTCACCGCCAACCTTCTCTTTCCATCGTATATGACCACCCCAATATCCCCGCACACAACCCTACACCTGTTCTCGCACAGCTCCGGGCTCGGGCAATACTGAAGCCTGTAGCTCCTCCTGTTACCATAGCCTTCATTCTCAATAATCTTAAACCAGTTGCTCAAAGTCTGTGGCCCCGGATTCCCTTCCACGCCGCCGATCGTCACGAACTGAGGCGCCCCCGCCTGTTGCTGGGAGGCATTGAACTTCCAAACCTGGATTCCGGGCACCGGGCCGCATCCTGGAAATCGACGAACTTGATGTTTACATCATCATCTTCTCGATTTCATTGTCATCGTTGTCGTGGTCGGCTGGATTGAACGTGACGGGCAGGCCGTTGGCCGAGTCGTTGATTGCCTGGACGATTTCGTAGGGGCAACGGCCTTTGTTGGCCTCCAGTGTGAGGCCACCGCCAGCCCCAGGCGAAGGTGGGACGATGTAGTACTGTTGCCCCCTTCGGACTGGTTGCCCATCGGTGTCGAGCACCGGGTCACAACCCGCATTCAAGAAATTCGAGGCTACAGCTAATAGCAATAACAATGAGGGAGAAAGGCTTTCATTTTGAACACTAACTTGTTATGATAAGCTTATTGCTGTATACTATATGCTTGATCCGATGAAGATATATGGATGTGTGTGAGGCTATTGGAGTAATGGTAGAGAGATATATATAGGCGTTATATCCCGTGAGGTGTATGCCGTGACAAGGATTGGTTTGAAAGGTTTAGTTAAGACTTTTGGGAGTTTAACGGGGAAAATGTCGTTGATTGCTTCTGAATTTATTCTAAGGACACCTGTATGGATAAATCCGAAGCTTCCAAGTTTATTTTCCCATTTTACGTATCAAAGGGTAAATAAACGTTTTGAACTTTGAATTGTATGAGCTTTGTTTCGGTAGATTTGAATTGTATGATGTTTTTTCATAAATAATTGTATGAGTCTAATTTTCTGCATGTTCAGAAATATGGATGAGGTACGTTCAGCTGCAATTTGATTCGTAAAAGAAACCACAAAAGTCTCAAAAAACGGATCATTTTTATTAAGTTCACCTTCCCTGGGGTCGATTTGTCATAAAATGCCTTTGAGATTAGTATTTTAACCTATATGATATAAAGATTTATATACATTAAAATTATATTACATTTATACTTAATATTTATAATATAAAAATTTAATAAGTACAAAAATATTATAAAGTATTTTATAATATATAGAAATTTTATTTATACAAATATTACATAAAGTTTATACTATATATTTTACGATATTCAAATTTACTATATACAGAATTTAGATGTCTTGTTGAAATACACACACACAAGTAATATCTCGAAATATATATGTTAAATCATACTTATGAGATACGTATTCATAAATATTGATAATTAATATTTTGTCCAAATTAATGTATAAAAACAATAGGGTTTATACAATTTTGGTTCCTAAGTATGCTTATCCAATTTTGGTCCATTCTCTCTCTCTCACCTCTCTGCGCGCGACCGCGCACGTGGTGTTGAAGGCAGAGGCAGAGGACGGTGGGCGGCTGGCTGGCGGGCGGCGGCCTCGTTCCTCTCTCTTGTCCTCCCTCCTCTCTATATCTCTCTTCCTTATCTCTAGATCTCTCAAGCTCTCTCTCCTCTACCTCTCAAGACGACGGTGGGAGCGGCTGTAGTCCCTCTCTCTCTCTCTAGATCTGTCTACTCTCTCTCTCTCTCTTGTGGTGGAGACGGTGGATGGCGGCGACCGTTGAAGGATGGTAGGAGGCGGCAGCAGTCGCTTTGTCGCCTCTCTCTCTGTTTGTCTTTCCCCTCTCTCTCTCCCTCCCTCCTGTGTCATGTCTCTCTCCTCTTCCTCTGTATCTCTCCCTCTCCTGGACTCTCCCTCTCGATCTCTCTCTTTCGCAGCGGCGGATGGTGCGCGGCGGCAAAGGAGGATGTATGTATAATATGTAGTATGTATAATATATATATATATATTTATGTATATATGTATGTTTGTGTGTGTGTTTATATTACGTATGTGTATGTATATTTATAAATATGTGTAGTATCAATGTATATATATATTTATATTATGTATAACTATTATTTTTTATCACATTAACAAATTTAAATTTGTGCAAACATTATCTATATAATATATATAGACATTATAAATAAAAAATGTTCAAATATATTTCTTATTTATTAAATATAAAACATAAAATTACAATTAACCCCTCTTTTATTGTATTAAATTACAATGTATTACATTCCAAAATAACATTATACAACATAAACATACATAAGGGTAAAAGAGTCCAATTCATAATTGGCCAAATAATATTCTTGCCTTTAAAAGAGTAATTTTGAAGTTCATATTGGTATACAGACGTTGACCGTTAGTCAACTTAATGGAATGGAAAAATTGAAAGACGGCAACAAAATAGAAAGGGTATTGGTAATTACCGATACAAGGAGATGTTATTCGTAATTTGGCCTAAACTCAGAGGTGATGGGAGTAATTATCTCCTTTTTTAACTATGGGGTTTTATATAAATAATCTCTATCACTTGTTGGAATTTATATACATCTTTCCACACTTTTGGACAATATAATATTTCTATGAAAATTTTTTCAATTTAGTTCAATTTTGGTAAATGAAAAAATAAAGAGTAAATGTTAAAATTGTCGACCATAGGAGGAATACTGAATGCGTGGTGGTAGAATTTGGAAATTGCATTAGAATATTTAATAAATTAGGGTAAATTCAGGAAAAAAAAATTTACTGCCCTCTCAACCTTTTTAAATGACAAATATTTGGAACAAGCTAGAAACGTTATCTAACATAACTAAGTATTATGGCATAGAGAGTCTCCCTTTATCTATTACCTTTATTATTGCATGTTCGATGGCCTTGCAAATATAAACGTATTCCAGATAACATATCACTACGTGGGAACTCAAATAGAACGTAAGACAATCGCCTGAATTTTGAGGGAAAAGAAAATATATAAATGAGGTAAACCCTAAGATTAATAGTACCAATGTCCTCAGCAAAGTATGATATTTATTTTATAGTAACCAAATGAAAGAATAAAAGTACATCATCATTGACTACAAACACGTATATGCTTAACCCAGAGCTACCTTATTCCAGACAACTAATCAATGGAAGCTCATATTTATTAAAACAATAGACCAATATATTATCATATATATATATATCGCAGCCTTTTAAAGACGCCAGCTAAGGAGCGATTCATTCACCGCCACCTTCTCTTTCCGTCGTATGACACCCCAATATCCCCGCACACAACCTAAACCGGTCTTCGTCACAAGCTCGGCTCGGGCAATACTGAAGCCTGTAGCTCCCCATGTTACCATAACCTTCCTCTTCAATCATCTTGAACCAGTTGGTCAAAGTCTGTGGCCCCGGATTCCCTTCCACGCCACCGCTCGTCACGAACTGAGGCGCCCCAGCCTGTTGATGGGAGGCATTGAACTTCAAACCTTGGATTCCGGGCACCGGGCCGCATCCTGGAAATCGATGAACTTGATGTTTAACATCATCATCTCTTCGATTTCATGTCATCGTTGTCGTGGTCGGCTGGATTGAACGTGACGGGCAGGCCGTTGGCTGAGACGTTGATTGTCTGACGACTTTCGTAGGGCAACGGCCTTTGTTGGCCTCCAGTGTGAGGCCACCGCCGGCCCCAGGCGAAGGTGGGATGATGTAGTAATGTTGCCCCCCGTCGGACCGTGCCCGTCGGTGTCAAGCACCGGGTCAGAGCTCGCAATCAAGAAATTCGAGGCTACAGCTAATAGCAATAAAATGAGGGGGAGAAAGGCTTTCATTTTGAAGACTAAGCAACCTGATATGATAAGCTTATTGCTGTGTACAATAGGCCTGATCAGATGAAGATATGGGGTGTGTGTGCGGCTATTGGAGTAATCGTAGAGAGATATATATAAGTGTTATCTCCCGTGAGGTGTATGCCGTGACAAGGATTGATTTGAAAAAGTTTAGTGAAGACTTTTGGGAGTTTAACGGGGAAAATGTCATTGGTTTGCTTCTATTTTATTCTCAGGACACCTGTATGGATATATCCGAAGCTTACAAGTTATTTTCCTAGTTTACTTATCAAAGTGTAACTAAAAGTTTTGAACTTTGAATTGTATGAGCTTTTTTTCTGTAGATTTGAATTGTATGAGCTTTTTTCTCTGTAGATTTGAATTGTATGAGTTTAACTCTGCATATTCAGAGAAATGGATGATGTACGTACAGCTCTAATTTGATTAGTAAAGAACACCATGAAAGTCTCAAAAAACCGATCATTTTTTTAAAGCTCACCTTCCTGGGTTTGGTTTGTCATAAAATACCTTTGAGATTAGTATTTTCCCTTATAGATATCAAGATTTATACTAAATTAAAATTATATTAAATTTATACTTAATCTTTATAATAACAAATTTAATAAGTAACAAAATATTATAAAGTATTGTATAATATCCAATTTTATTATAAAAATATTATATAAAGTTTATACTATATGTTTTACATATTCACAATTTACTATACAAAATTTAGATATCTTGCAAAAAACACCCGCCCACAAGTATATATCTCAAAAATATTTTTTAAATCCCTACTTATGTGATACGTATAATATATATTTATAAATTAATATTTTTTGTCCATATTTAGTGTATAAAAAAATACATAATGCTTCGTTTGTATGAGTTTCTGGATGAAATTAAAAGGGTATCCCAACCATTACAAGTTTGGTAGCCTTTCGTGAGGCTCATAATTAACGTCAGGCCGACAGTTAATCCTGCAAGGTATTGGATACCCCATCCCCCCTATATGGTGGGATACCATATCAGGGTTTTTTATGTGGATAAATTGTGCTGAAAATTATGCTATTAACCCTAAGGTATCATATGGGTTTTCTTTTACTTGGACTTTTAGTAATTTCTCATGTTATTCATTGCTTTAATAAAATTTATCAAACTGTCATCTAAGTATTTTTCAGATACTCTCATGCAAATGTAATAGTACCAACACTAAAAGATGAAGGATTGTATAGGTATATTTTTACAAGCATATCCCATGGATTGGGCTCACGTACAATCCCAAGTGTTATCAAACGAAGCCAAAGTTTTTAATATAACCAAAAGATATGTATCAAAATCCAAAATCAACACAAGAGAGAAGGGTTTCATGCACACCAAATTTTCTGTCTCTGAAGGCCAAAGTTCTGTTCTCAAAAAATTTAGTGACAAAATTTCTATGTCCAAATCCGTGCATAAATGCCCCGTGGCTGAGTTCAGTCAGATTCATCTATCTCTGAGCCAGATACGGAACTAGCTCTGTCTCTAAATCAGTGACTAAATTCTAACAAATTCCTAAATCGATTTTGAGTCTAAATTTGTCGAATTCTGTGAATCATCTGTCAAACTCCCCCCCCCCCAACCACCACCCCGGCCCCAAATCCGTATCTAAATCTGTCTCAATGCATCTCAAGTTCTGTCACAAGTCCGTCCTTACTCATCCCATCTCTATATCACTTCAATTTGCCAATTGATAACTTGTGTTATTATAACATTTATATCCGGAAAGTCAAGTCATGAACTAATCATACCAACCATTGACAAATGATACAACTCATTATAAAATAATAACATTGACACCAATAATACACATCACTAAAACAATTTACTTTAATCATTCACGACATAAATATACACGTTTCGGCACAATTGTATCTTCAAAATGTGACACCACCGGTTGTTGCAATAGGTATGCAAATTACTAGCAAGTCCCTCTTCGAGCCTTTTTCTATACTCTTCCAAGCCTCTTCGAGAGCTTGTTCTAACATCTTTTTATTCTTATCTCTCTAGTATTTTACCATATCCCTAGCTTATGCGCTCTTTTTAGTAACAGACCTATGTTAAAAAAGAGAGAGAAAATATAGTGTGTGATGCAATCAAATGCCTGGCTTGCAGCAAAACCTTTAATGAAACAAAAAGTGAATTTTAATGGGACAGGTTAGAGGAAAAAAATACTTCTTGCTGCAACACCCTTCAAATGCTTCTGCGAAAAATAAATGCTAAATTAGTTAAGTTCACATACAAATGTATCGAGGAAAATGAAGAGCTGATAGAAATTCCAATCAGCGTGAATGGCTAGTTCGTCCCCGAATAAATGCATGGATAAAATTCAGTATGGGCACATAATCCATCAGAAGGATTCTCTCTGTTCTTGACCCCTGATGGATTAAAGATGCCTTTTCACTCTGGGTCTTGTCATATGCAGTCACTGCATTTATATATAACCCCTTGTTAATATTCAAGATTGTTTCGAATTTAGCACTACAATAAACAATGCCCCGGATGTTCATTTTACCTGGAGGGCAGAGTTTGATCTGCTCCAAACCAGGAGAGCCACGCTCAGCACTTCTTGTCGCGATCCACATCATAGAGGTCTCTTTTCTCAATCCATTATGATAGTTGGCCCCTTGATATAACAGAAAAATATTACCCTCGAATTACACACTAAAGTCTAAACAGTTCGTAGTAGTAAAGCATATCATAAGCGACGTATCTTGCCATATAATTAAAAATTTGAAGTATATCAGACAACAAGCAGATTAACAATCTTGTTCAGATAAACTACAACTCAAAAACCATACAGCAATTTAAATGAACTAAAATGATATTGCCAAAATTTCCTCAAAAATCCTATCAGGCTAGGTGGGCAAGCCCATAGTTAAGTCTAAAGTACCCTTGCAACAAGTGTAAAGAGAAATCTTTAAAATCATATTTAGCATAAATACTTATTTTCCGGTTATCCTTGCCAAGGGACCATATTGGCACCATCAGGAATACTACTATTCTTCCAACAACTATTGCCACTGAAAAACTATAGGAGGTGGGAAATATTAAGGCCCTTCCAAAATCTTTGTAGATAATGATCTCTGAATTAGAACGCTAAAATTTTCGTAGACTAATGACAGAAGAACATTTTCTTCATCGAATGTGACCAACCTAGTTCCCTAACTGAGTGTGAGTCACTATACCTCTCGTCTGAGTTCGGATACCTTGTAAGCTGGTTGTTTTGTTGCCGTGAGCTCTGATTAATTAATGTGCAAGAACATTTGGTGGGTGGCCTATGAAAAGCGAGTGAACGCAAGTTTGTGAATAGGTAATGATCAGGTAAGTTTCTTAAGCATCACTGGGATTCGTGATGTAGTGTTTATTTATTACCCATGTAACTTCAAATTTTCTACAACACACCTTTCCCCTGTTTTAGCAATTCCCTTTATCTCCTACACTACCAATAACTCTCATGTCATTATTTGTGATAACAAAAGAAAACCTGACATATAAATATTGTGTGCGCGTTAGTGAGCGAGGTGAGCACGACATGCCTGTAATTGCAATGTAAGATTCCCTCCCAATGCCTAAACCAAATCAGAGACTATTGTAATCTTGGTTATCTCAACAATCATGCCAAAATTAAGTTACAATAACATTGATCACTAACAGTGCATGCTTGCCCTTTTAGAAAATCAAATATCTACTAAAATAAGAAATTCAGTTCCTCAAATCAATCTAAAAACCGAAAATTTCCAACTCTCAAACAATAAGCCGAAATTTTCCATCTCACAAATCATCAAAAACTCAAAAAAAGTGATATATATAAAAATTAAAAGAAATAACAGAGTTGCAAAGAATAAAGCAAGCAAAATACCTCTAGTACCATTTTCCACTCTCTCTTACTCCCGCGAAACGCCTCTGTACAAAAAAATTTGAACACTATTAAATTACAGAGTTAAAAAAAGCAAATCGAAATCTAAAATTCACCTAGCCTACAAGTTAAACCACGGACAATTGAACACGAACTTCACACAGCCACTGGCAGGCACGTTTGAGTGAGGCGGTGCAATGGCCCCCTCGATGCTGCACCTGGGCACTGCACGGGTGCCTGAAACAGTGACATATGTCACTTTTCATTTTTTTCAAAAATACATTTATCTAATAATACATTTAAAAATAATAAACAGTGACACATGTCACTGTTTCAGGTACCCGATGCAGTGCACCGGGTGTAGCATCAAGCAACCCGGTTGCAATTGCACCCCCCAACCACCACTTATCAAGCTTCACTATTTATATAGATATGTGTATTGGTATGAAATAAATTATCACAATATATAATTGATTGACCCCACTTAAAAACCTAGAAATTAAATAGAAGGGGGTCGCAAATTAGAAAAAAATGTAGATGAAGGAATTCAAATTTTTATTAATATATTTTAAAATAATAAAAAAGAAATTAAACCCACTTGTCATAATAAAAACAAAAACAAGACAATATGTTTCCATATATCAATGTCCATAATCCATTATTAATTAAGAATTCAATTACCTATAGTAGTTTAAGAATCCAATTCTCTTCTCTTATCTACAACTATTGCACACTCCTAGTCACATGTGTGATGAGTGGAACTAACTTATTAAGTTTGTTTATTCCAATACCAGACCAACAAATCTATAGGGTCTTCGAGAGAAAAAATATATGCATAATCTTAAATTTAGTTGAAGTTTAATGGTTCTAAATCTGAAAAACTCTAATATACTTAAAAAAACTGGGATTTTTTTTTAAGATTTTCAATCAAAATTATATAATCAAAAACATTGTTGACTTTTTTGTCGAAGGATTATTCGTTGGAAAAGTTCCCGACAATTAGATCTATTGAAAGAAAATGATTGTCGATCATTGGTTAACAATGAACGTTGACCCCCGCTAAATAACATTTTTGGCTACGCCACTGCACACAACTAAGAATTACAGAATTTGATCCCATTCAAATGGCCAAAATATTGCAATATCAAACAAACAATATATTCAAGGTCAAAAATGCCATGATTGGGAAATGCGATGGCCTAGGGCTTAAATTTAACGTCAGATATTAAAATTAACATATAATGCTTTTTCTTTTAAAAACAAAAGTTATAATATCAAAAACTGAACAGACCCAGATTTCAAGGATAATTATATATATATATCATATATAATTTTAAAGAGTTCCCATATGAATCAAATTAAAATTTGGGTTTTTATCACGGGACTGTCCCTGTGTTAGTTCCAATTAAATCAAAAAAATCCTGTGAAATAAAAATAGTATAAAAAGATCCTGTGAAATGTAAAATTTATCAAAAAGACCCTTTGTCGATGTTTAATTTACACGCGCATTTTTTGCATCTAGGCTTGTGTTTTAGGCTGTGAAAACATTATGTTGTTGTCCTTCTGAAATGGAACCCTTTATTTTTTAAAAATTAGCAAAGTGAACCTCTATTTTTAAACATTAGTAAGCATGAACTCTTTATTTTGTATTTGTTTGTAACACGTGATGGTAAATATATAGGAAATTTTGAAGGTTAAATTTTGTTTCCATATATATTTTTCGCT
This sequence comes from Petrea volubilis, assembly GCA_026212405.1. Classification (NCBI taxonomy): domain Eukaryota; kingdom Viridiplantae; phylum Streptophyta; class Magnoliopsida; order Lamiales; family Verbenaceae; genus Petrea; species Petrea volubilis. The sequence goes on from CM047881.1 coordinate 6,152,853, forward strand.
CTTTTATTTTTTATAGGAAGGATTTTGGTAGGAAATGAGAGAAATGTGATGTTATTTTTCAAATTATTAATAGGGGTAAAATTAGCACGTCATGCAAAATCTCAGAAAAATGGTTCCAAGGTGGTGTTGTGTTAATTTTAAAAAACATGAGGGTTTTAAGACAAATTTTATAACACAGGGGTTTTATGCTATTAAGCTTAACACAAGAATTTTATGAATTTAACTCTTAAAAATTGGATACCGATTGTTTTCCGTGTTAGAATTTATATAATAAAGTTA
>CM047881.1:6153631-6171035 GCA_026212405.1 Petrea volubilis
AAAGGTATAGTTAAGACTTTTGGAGTTTGACGGGGAAAATGTTATTGATTTGCTTCTGATTTTAATTCTCAGGACCCTGTATGGGTAATCCGAAGATTACAAGTTTATTTTCCTATTACGTATCAAAGTGTAAATAAATTTTTGAACTTGAATTGTATGAGCTTTTTTTCGGTAGATTTGAATTGTATGAGTTTAATTCTCTGCATGTTCAGAAATATGGATGAGGTACGTACAGCTCTAAAGAAACCAAAAAAGTCTCAAAAAAACATCATTTTTATTAAATTAGCTCACGTTCCTGGGGTCGATTTGTCATAAAATACCTTTGAGATTAGTATTTTATCTTATATAATATGAAGATTTATATACATTAAATTATATTAAATTTATATTAAATTTATACTTTTTATTTATATTATATAATGTAATAAGTACACAAATTTTTTATAGTATTTTACAATATATAAATTTTATTTGTCCAAATATTATATAAAGTTTATGCTATATATTTTATAATATTCAAATTTACTATATACAAATTTGGATATCTTGCAGAAAATACACACACAAATATATATCTCGAAGTATCTATGCTAAATTCATACTTACAATTGAATTGTGTGATACGTATACATAAATATTTATAATTAATATTTTGTGTCACCAAAAAATTGAATGTATAAAAACAAGATATAGGTTTGGGATTATTGTCATTTTCATATCCGTTATGTTCTGAGAGAGTGTATTTTTTTGCCCAGTAGTATTCACTTTGTAATGTTGGTCCTATGTGTTTTGAAAATATTGCAATTTCAGTCTAAGTGCACTAGAATCTGTCGGAACTCGCTGACGTGACTCACAATTTAATGCGCCGCATCAACGAGTTCCGACGGATTCCGGTGAAAAAAATTGGATTGAAATTGCAATATTTTAAAATAGGCAAAATTGCATTTTTCATCTGTAACAATGGATGTTTGGTATTTTTTGTCCTGTCCAAATTAAAATTCACAATGTCGTCTTGTATCTTTAAAAAAATCCGAAAATTTAGTCCAAAAAAGGACCAAATTTTAGGATTTTTTAAAGATACAGGACGACATTGCGATTTCAATTTGGACAGGACCAAAATGCCAAACACCTATAGTTACATGATGAAAAATGCTGCAGATTTTGCCTATATTTTAATTACATGTTTTTTAATTACATTAAAAAGAATGCTTAAAATCTCCATTTATGCAGACCACGAGGTTATATCGAAATTCATCAAAAATAATTAGCATAGTAAACCTTGTGAGAATTATAAAGTGATCATAGTAAACCCTGTACCTCTCCACCTTTAGGTGATTGACAGTTTCTAAAAATTGATAGGATTTTGGTTCTTAAATATCTAATTTGTCCAATTTTTACCAATAAATTAGCAAGGAGAATTGGTATGAAGAGCCTGCATAACAAAAGAATTAGTAGCATAAACTTCGGAAGATAATTGGAACAGAATTTGGGACAATTACCTTGATTTTGGTGAGCAAGAAAATACATAAACGAGGTTAAATTAGAAAATTCATTGTATTTGTAAGATAGATATATTTGATCCTTGATGGTGCTACGTTGACGAAACCAGTATTTGTGCTGGTTATTCAAATTTTTGATACATTCGCAGTTAAATAATAAAGTCGGATATGTCATAGCTAAAGAAGACACTAGGTTGCCGCTACTTTTTTTTATAGCTTATTAAAAAAAAGAAAAGAAAAGAAAAGCTCATACATATATATATATATATATATACATATATTAAAATTTAAAATTTGTTCCCTTTAAAATTATAAAAAAATATCTTTTGAATTTTATAAATGAAAATGTATTGCATTTTTTGTCCTGTAACTATGAGTGTTTGGCATTTTTGGTCTTGTCCAAATTGAAATTCGCAATGTCGTCCTATATTTTTAAAAATTCGAAAAATTTAGTCTAGAAAAGGACTAAATTTTCGAATTTTTTATAGATACAGGACAACATTACGAATTTAATTTGGACAGGATCAAAAATGCCAAACACCCATAGTAACAGGACGAAAAAGTGCAATTTTGCCTTTTAAAATATATAGGATCCAAATTAAGAGAGCATATTTAACGGGCAAAAAATATACACCCCAAATATAATGGACGAAAATGGGAATTGTCCCTAAAGTTTTTAATATAACCAAAAGATATGTATCAAAAGTCCATAAATCAACAATACATGTGTGATAAGGCCCGGTTCAATCGGAAATTGAAGGCTTGTTTGTTGAATAACCACCTCATCTAAAAACTTGATACGTCCACATTTATATTTGATTTTGGTATTTATCTTACTGGACTTATCATGCATGTTTGTCTATTTGAGCTTAATTGTGCGCTAAATTGATTTAAAACCATTATTTTGCAGATAAAATAAAAGGCACTAAAATGAAGTTAGAAATTGAGTATGTACACAAAAATTTTGAATACTTACCCAGTTCCAACAATCCAAAGAGGCTATGAGTCTGTAATATTTCGAATGTACGCAAGATATTTTGCGTACGTACTTAGAGTTCATGACAATAGCTACAACTTCCTTCTTCAAGTAGGATTCTGATTAATAAAGGGATTTTGGGCGATTTTCTACCCTCTTTAAGGCTAGGAAGAGGAACACAAGAGGATATTCACGTTTTTTTTAGGGTTTAGATGTTAATTTTGAGAGGCTCTTTCAATATCTTCTTGTGGATCTAGCTTTTATTTTTCTTCTTGCTGGACAAAGATTGAAGAGAAATAGAAAAAAGAAACAATAATTCAATCAGAAGCAAGCTTGACACTCAAGATTTCGACCACAATAGTTCTTGTTTCTTCTTCTCTATGAACTCTTTTATATTCTAAGTTTTTGCCTTTAATTTCAGCATGAACAAAATTTCATTCAAGTGTAAGGGATGGTGTAGTTTTCTTATTTTCTATATAATCTATGAAAATCTTTTAGATTTTAATGATTTCTTGTTTTTATGTGTGAATCTTGTTTATTGTTCTTAATGCTTGATTGGGGATTGGCCGTCTCTAATTTTTGATTTGAGAATATGATTGTGTTGAGAAATAAGTCATGATTGTTGCTCTTTTAAACAAGATTGATTGATGCTATATTGAATAGAGATATTGGTTCAATAATATTGATTGAGCTTTCAAATTTGTGTTGGAATCTTTATGCATTTATCACTTTTTTGGATTGATTGGGTGAGAACTAGTTAATTAAGGTTGAGAGAGATTTGTATGAAGACAGTCTATAATTCTTGGAAAGATTATGGATGTTTTTAGTACCTTGCTTCACACAATAGAGGAATCGTTAAGTTTAGGGATAGGAGTAGAATAGAGATTAGGTTAATGACCCTACCTTTGCACTTGAGTTTAGATATATTGGTTGATTGTTAAAACTTGAATTGTTAGAAGTTAAAGAAACATAACTAGGATTTTAATTGGTTGTAGGTTTAAACTAAATTAAAAGCTCCTCTATTGTATATATATTACTTGTGTGATTGAGTATACTTGCGCAACCCCAACAAAGTTTAAGTTATTAGAGAGGAAGAGTCAATATAAATATTTATTTACATTCTCCAACACACCTCGCACGTGCAAGCAGACTTCTTTCTACATCAAGCCTTGCACGTGAATTTTTTTTTTTTGTCACAAATAGGTGGCGGTGAAATTTGAACACGTGACCTTTTATTTTGCCTGGCTCTAATATAATGTTGAATGACCACCTCATCTAAAAGCTTAAGCTATTAGAGGGGGAGAGTCATTATATATATTTATTCATATTCTTCAACACTGTTCCAACCCCAAAAATAATGATCGTAGGGGATTAAATGCGAAACATGTAAAATTCAGATGATAAAGTGCAAGTCGTAAAAGTTCGTATGATAATATGTGAAGAACACTATAATTTGGATGGGTGTGATGAGAGATGAAAATTGACAAATTATGATAGTTTACCTGGAGAACAGGTACACATATATATGGAGAAATACACCAGCTAGGTAAATTGAGAACGCTAACATATGAAAACTGACTCGTAACCAAATTACGACTGTAAATTGAGGTAACTTATAAATTTGAGTTAAAAAGGTGGAACTTATGGAAAAACTACAATTTTGGACACTATGTTTGCTTAGTTCACATTTAAAACAATCGAATTTTGCGATGACAAATTTGATATAAAAAGTTCTAAAAAAAATTGCAATTAATACGCAAAGTCCACAACAACAATTACAACTTCCCTTTTCGAGCAAGATTCTGATTTGGAAAGAGACTTTGGGCAAATTTCTCCCATCTTTAAGGCAGGAGGAGAAACAAAACAAAGACTCTAGTTAATCTAAGCCTAGAGAGGTTTGTATGAGAAAATTTTGTGATGCTTGAGAAAGATCATAGATATATTAGTTCATTGCTTCACACAATATAGAAATTGTTGAGTGTAGGGATTGGAATGGAATAAAGATTAGGTTAATGAACCTACCTTTGCACTTTATTCTAGTCATATTGAATAATTGTTAAATTTTAATTGTTGGTAGTAAAGAAACATAATTAGGACTTCATTTGATTTAATTAGCTTTAAACTAGAAAATCCACTCCATATTTGATTAATTTAGCTGAATAATAACAAGTCATTTTCGCGGGATAAGTCACAATCGATCTCTATGAGATCAATACTCTATTCATCATTATATTACTTGTGCAATTACGTATACATGCGCAGCCCTAACAAGTTTTCAGCGCCGTTGTCGGCGATTAGTGCATTTGTTTGTGATACTAGCTTGTTTTATTTTGACGAAATTTGTCTGAATTTTTCTTTTTACTTTTGTAGGTTCTTTTTGATATATAATTACAAGGTGTGCGGGTTCACAAGATGAACTAGTTCCTCTTGATCCTTAAATCGAAAAGGCCAACAGAAGGAGAAATAGGAAAAAAAGAGCTAGAATAGCTCAAGGACAAAATATGGTTGACAATCTTAACGAAGGGGCTAACAATGGCAGTAATCGGAATGCTGCTCAGACTGGTCAAGCAGATGGGAAAACTTTGTTTGATTTCATTGCACTACAAGACGAAGGAGCCAGAATTGGAATACAGAGGCCACGAATTGAAGCAAATAATTTCGAGATTAAGCTGGCCTTATTGAATATGGTCACAAGCAATGTTCAGTTTCATGGCTTGCTAAACTAAAATCCTCATCAGCATTTGAATAATTTCTCGGAGCTTTGTGACAACCTCAAAATTAATGGAGCTTTCTCTCTTTTTTCTTTGAAGGATAAAGCTAAAGCCTGGGTCAACTCGGTGCCTAGTGGTTCAATTACAAATTGGGATCAACTGGCTCAAGCCTTTTTGACCAAATATTTTCTTCCCGCCAAAACTACGAAGTTAAGGAACGACTCTCTACCTTTTCACAAAATGGTTGGGAGTTGTTATATGAAGTATGGGAGAGATGCAAAGAGCTAATGAGGAGGTGATCCCATCATGAGCTGCCCAAGTGGATGATAGTGCAAACATTTTATAACAATTTGAGTGCAAACACCAAAACACTATTGATGCGGTCGCAGAAGGTTCCTTAATGACCAGAAGAGTGGACAATGCCTATAATTTAATCGAGGAGATGGTGAATAACAACTACCAATGGTCTATGTGTAACAACCCGGTACTTCCTATTATTGTTTATATATATGCTTAGATATTGATGCAATTATTGTTATAAAATTGTGTGACATGTAAAATATGATAACTATGTTTAGTAAACAATGGAAATTTAAGTTTTTAACATATAAATACATAACACATATAATTTGTGTGTAATTTCTAATTATACTCATAGGAAGTATTTTAATTGTGATAAGATTGATATAAATATACAATATTCAAAGTATAGAGATATGCACATATTTCGAATATATATAATATACTAGAAATTATTTTTAACAATTAATATATTAGCATATTTATTTTAACAATTAATATATGCATTTTGAGATATATAGATATATATATATATATATCGAAACATGAAACACATATATATATATATTGAATATATATATATACACATACAATAGAAATGTTTTTTTTAGTATCACATGCAAATGCCATTTTGTCTTGTCACTTTCCATAATAAATGATTTCTTACACCTAGCTATTGAATAAACACGTGTATAAATCTTAATTATGTAGAAAACCACATGTATGGTTAATTTTAAAGAAACTACCACTTCTGCCCATTATATTAAAATAGGATAAATTTAGGGTAACACTTGTACAACCCTATTATAACACTTGTAGTGATCATTTTCAATTAGCTCATCACATGTATTGATCATCCTCACTTAGGTTAACACCAAGCACATTAAGGCAATACATATGAAAAACTAGGGTAAGACTTGGACTATTTAGAGCAACACTTGTATGTGAATTCATTTAATACCATGGTTTGTTGGAAGAACTCATTTAATGTTAGGATAAACTTCAATATAATAATCCTATTTCTTGGGTAAACTACTATGGGACTTGACACCATTTTTATCACACAAAACATACAACACACATGGTCACACACACACGAGCACAATATACACACACACTTACAAATACTCTCTCAAAATATTTGCATATTTATATATATAAAGAAAGATAATCTACTAAGTTAGGAACTTTGCTTAATTTTCTTAAGTAAAAGTTCTTACTTTACTAGATAAAATGTTTTAATATATATTTTGTTCTATGAATACTATTTTTCGTTACAAATTATGCTCTATGCATATAAGCTTAGGTTCTCTAGGATTAATTATGTTCTAGCATGATTCATCTTGAAATTATGATTTCAAAACTATGTTTTATGTGTTATTTAAAATTATGTTCTTATTATGATAATAAAGGATGCTCCTTATGTGTTAAATATGTATTATTTGAAAACTTTGTTGCCATGCTCAGACATTAATGTATTCAGAGTGAATGGGGCTGAGTTCGGCCGGACGACAATGGGCTTGCCAATCTTAAGACGAGTTCTCACCATCCACGGACTCTCAAGGTATGGCCACCGGTGTAATTGGATGGAATTGGTATGATTCTGTTGGAATATGATTACAAATAATTGTGTGAAAGTGGGAGTTATAAGGAATTGTGATCCCATAGGTAAAATTGTGAAATTATGTGATATATATTGGAAATTGATGTGATTAAAGTGATTATATTTACTTATGTGATTAAGTGATATTCCTACTCAACTATTATGTTGATATTTCCTATGTTTACTATTTTAGGAGAAAACAATATCGGGCATAAGGCTGAAGGGACCCTAAATTCATATGACACTACTAGAAAATCACTTTTAGCTACAAATTTTAGACACAGATTTGGCAAAAATCTGTGGCCAAATTTAATTACCCACGGCCCTTCGTCAGCCACGGATTAGCAACGGACCATCCGTGGCTGAAGGCTACGAATTTTCAGACACGGGCATTGGCCACGGCCTGGCCGTGGCTAATCCGTAAAAAAATAAAAATAATATTTCTTGCACTCTATTGGGTTTGGACCATGACCTCATGGTTATACTTGTGGCAACGAACCACTGAGCCACTTGACATGTTTAATTGTGTAGCAATTTTTCTTATATTTAACAATAGTCTATATTATATTTTAAATGTAAATTATCTAAATAAATTTTATTAATTTTATCTATTTTTATAATATATTAGTTTTACTAATATTTTATTTATTAACCAATTGTTATTTTTTTATTTCAAATATTTAGGTAAAGTAATTATTTCAACAATTTCAAATACTAATTTTATTTTCCTGTTGAGTAAATTAATGAATAATAATCCTAAATCAATTTAAATATATAAATCAAATATTTGAATTTATTTTATTGAATTAGTTATTTAAATTAATTTGTGACAACTTATATCAAATGATTTTTGACTAGTTAAATTAAACTCGATTTATATATTCTTTTGGTTCATCAATCCAATCAAGTATGGTTTTAACTTTATATTATGGGATAACTTTCATAATTTAATAAAATCATTTATTTTGTTTGGCAAGTAGTATCAGGACCATCGGAGGGGTTGTAGCCACATTTAATCTTACATTCCAAATACATGTTTCATTTTCTTCTTCATTGAATGAATATACTTCAATTGTAAAGATTTTATCAAGTGTATAATTAAAAAAATAATTTCAAGCACATAGTTGTCTAGTATAAATGTGTATTATAAAATAAATAATAAAATATCATCTGAAATAGGAGATCTTACTAGGATTGTAGCCTTCAAATATTTTGAAAATTCAATATATATCATGTTATATGTCATGGTCCAATCTTTTATTTTTCCTAATCTTTGTCTTTTTTATATATTGAAAAGTATTTAGTGATTGAACTAGTAATTTATTAATTATAACAAATATTTAATAAATTAATAGCAAAAACAAAAATTTATCTAGATAATTTATATTTAGAATTTTGCATAATTTATATTACTTAAGTACAGAAAAAAACTAATTCTTAAACACAAAACTAAAGTGGTATAGTGGTTTGATTCTTTAGTCTCAACTAAGAGGTCAAGAGTTCAAACCACATCAAATTTAAAAAAAAAAAAAAAATTATCCGTGGCTAACCGCTAGCCACAATTAGACCGTGGCTATTAGCCACAGCTAGGCCATGGCTAACAAATAGCAACAATCAAGCTGAGGCTAATTTTACACTAAAATGTTGTAAATTGTTAATAACATTACACGTTTATACATAATTAACATGTATATATATATACAAGCAATCATAACATATATACGCATATATATAGTAAACACCAATTGTGATATTATAATAAAATGATAAAGTCTAAACAATAATTATGAAACTTAAGTTCTGATTTAACTCAATAGAACGTTATAATATTGTCAAATAATTGAAATGATCATTGGTCGTTCGAATTGATACTCAACACACAAACGTATCATTCAATTATATAACAATTTAAAAGATTTATTTGAGTAATAATAGTGAATTAAATGAGGGTTATTATTTGTTATATATAATACAATACTTATGAAAATAAAATACACGTTTGTATTCAAAGAACATATTAAAACGAGAACGAATATAAAAAATGAATACTTAAACAATAGAATGGCGACGGATTTAGCCACGGTCTATCCATGGCTAAATAAAAAAAAAATTAATTGCCCACGGATTAGCCAAGGCCAAACCGTGCCAAATTTAGCCACGATCAGGTGGCTTAATAGCCATGGGCAGGCCGTGGCTAATCCATGGCTATTGGTCGTGGCTAAATTAGCCACAATCAGGCCGTGGCTATTAAGCAGTGGCTAATTTAGTCACGGCCTGGCCGTGGATAATCCTTAGCTAATTTTTTTTTTCATATTCGTGGTTAATTTGTTGCTATTCCGTGGCTAAGTTCAGTTTTTCTAGTAGTGTGACGCTTTTAATTAAGTTGAATAACTAGAAAGTTGTTATTTTACTATTTTTATTAGTTTGCCTTTTGTTTATGTATAAAATAAAAAGGTATTGTATATTGTAGCAATGACCTTATAGTGTTAAACTTGAGAATATTTTTGTACTCTTTATATTTTGAATAGCATTTTATAAAAGAAGTCCGGGTTGTTACACTATGGAAACAACTAACCAAAAGAACCAAGATGGTAGGTTGGAGCTTAACACCATCGTATCTTACAAGCTTAGGTAAGTGCTCTAACTCACAAGCTGGATTCTTTGAATGGTAAGGTTGTAAATGCTATTCCTAAATTATCTTGTGAATTTTTTGGTGATGTTAATCATGTTTCTATTAACTGTTCTTTATGGAGTTTGTTTCTTGTTGATGCTAGTGAATAGGTTAGTTTTGTAGGAGTGAATTTCCATGGAAATATATAGGGTAGACAAGTGAATAATCCCTATTACAACATGTACAATCCAGGGTGGAGGAATCATCCCCAACTTCTCTTGGAGTGGTCAGAATGCAACTAGACCACAAGTAGTGCTGTAAACGGATATTAAATAGAGTGGATATATAGTATCTGAATCCGTATCCAATTAAGTTTTTCGATAACCATATTCGTATCCGAATCCGATGGATATTCAAAACCTCATATCCGAATTCGAATTCGATAGATATCTTTCAAATTTAGATATATTCCGTATCCGTTTGATGTTTTTGAAAACAAGAAAAAATTATGGATATCCAAATATCCGAATATCTATTTTCGCTTACAATTATCCAAATATCCGAATTCGCTTATCCAAATATCCAAATCTGTTTATATAAGTAAAAAAATCAAATAAAACTTATATAGCTTATTTAATTGAAATTTTTGTGTATATATATAAGTATAGCATATGCTCATTAATATTAGTAAAGTTATTATATTTACTTATATTTTTATTTCTTTGAAATTATAGAGACATGAGTCAATTAAATTTCTTTTCTATCTATTTTATTTGTAAAAAGATTAGCATATATATTTATATATATATATATATACACGCGCGCGTGCACACACACTCTACTATTGATGTTGTTGCTAATAATAATAACAATATTTTAATATTATTTATCAAATACAGATATCGAATATAATTAAATGAATATATCCAACGGATACACATTCGGAGTGGATATATAATTACCATATCTATATCTAATTATTATTCGGATACTTGTAATCAGACACAAATAATATCCGTTTAATAAGGATACGAATAAGATACACTATAAATTAATACGAATGCAAACGATAAATGAATTTTCGGTTACCCAATTACAGCTCTAACCACAAGTTCCACCTAGGTTTCAACAAAAGCACCCACCTCATTAAGAGAAGGTGAGCTCCCTAGAAACAAAAATGGACACATTACAAGAAAAAGGGGCTTTTGTGACTGAAGTTTAGTGACGAACCAAATCGGTCACAACTAGTTACAGATTCGTGACTGATTAGTGACTGATCAATGATTAAAAATTAACTGATATCCATTAACGGAAGAGTGACCGATAGATGACCGATATTGTGACTGAAATGATTTTAGTCACTATGCTTGTCACTACATCATGTGACGCGGATGCATTCAGTCACTAATCAGTCAGTAAAATTTCATGGAGATTTGGTGCTATATAATATCGGTCACTCATTGGTCATAAACTTGTATCTGTCATTAATCAATTACTCTTAGTGACTGATCATTCGGTCACTAATTGTTGGGAGATGAGATCAGTCACAAGGCCGTTACAAATCTGTAAAGTTTTAATCTGTCACTTTGCAGTCACATGTTGTGACCAATTATTGCGGTCACTACTCGGTCACTATCAAGCTGCAGTGATAGATAGGTCACAAATTGGTCCAATTGTGTTTTGCCACTAATGGGTCACTACTTGTGACTGATATGAAGTCACAATTCCATCACAAAATCTATCAAGTATTAATCTGTCACTTTGCGGTCACAGTTGGTGACTGATATTGTGGTCACTACTTGGTTAATATCGGGTTGCAGTCACAAATTTGTTCACATATCATTTGTCACTAGTGGGTCACAACTTGTACCCAGCATGTAGTCACAAATTCATTACAAATTTATTGCAGTCACTAATCAGTCACATATTTTCTAATACAATCCTACCAACATAATCACTTATTTGATTTTGGATAGATAGATAGATAGTACTTTTTACTTTGCGTGCTATAGATACATATTTTAAATTTATTTATTAAAATTAGTTTGTTAATATAATTTATTCTATCTATATATATATATATATAATATAACTAGATATCCTCCATATCCTACATTTTATTAAATTTTATAAGTTATTTAAATATTAATATATGAATGGATGAACAAACAAACAAGATTCGTGAGAAGGAAAAAGAAAAAAGAATAATGGAAAAAGGGAATAGTGCACACAAAAATTTCATAAAAGGATCAATTTTTGAAGAATACAGTTGAAAAAGGGCATCCCCCTCCACGTTTATCAGGTGAGGAAATCAAGGGACGTGTTTCACAATTTCCTCCTGATACATTTGATAAACATGGCAAGCTTAAAGATTTACCTGGTTTCGGAAAGAAGCATAATTGGGTGCGAAAAGTATAGTTTGGGAGTTATCTTATTGGGGCACAAATCTTATTCGACATAATTTGGATGTGATGCATATACAAAAAAATGTATTTGATAATATTTTTAATACGATGTTAGATGTCAAAGGAAAATCAAAGGATAATGGAAATGCTCGAAAGGACTTGGAGATATATTGTAATCGCCCTGAGTTGCATTTGATTTATGATCGCAATGGAAATCCTTGGAAACCTAAAGCCTCTTATACATTAGGTCAAGAAAAAGTGAAGGAAGTTTGTAAATGGGCAAAACGATTAAGATTTCCTGACAGCTATGCTTCCAATATAGCATGGTGTGTGAATGAGTGATTCTAAGTTTTATAGCATGAAAAATCATGATTGTCATGTATTTATGCAGAGATTACTTCCAATTGCTTTCCACGATTTGTTACCCAAACCAATATGGGAAGCAATATCAGAGCTCAGTGTCTTTTTTAGAGATTTATGCTCAACTATAGTACATTTGCATCATATGGCTCAACTAGAGAAAAATATTGTTGAGATTATTTGCAAGCTTGAGAAGATTTTCCCACCATCATTCTTTGATGCAATGGAACACCTTCCGATCCACTTAGCATATGAAACTAAGGTTGGTGGACCCGTACAATATCGATGGATGTATCCATTTGAAAGGTATCTTATTATTACTATTACTACTACTACTACTACTACTACTACTACTACTACTACTACTACTACTGTTGTTGTTGTTGTTGTTGTTGTTGTTGTTGTTGTTACTGTTGTTGTTGTTTGTTGTTGTTGTTAAACATATTATAATTTGTGATCAACTCTACTGTTAGATTTTTGCATCATTTGAAGCAAAAGGTGAAAAATCGAGCTCGAGTTGAAGGTTCTATTGTTCAGGCATATATTATTGAGAAAGTCTCTACATTTTGTTCGTTGTATTTTGAGCCTAGCGTACTAACAAAATTAACTCAAGCTCCAAGAAATGACGATGGGGGTGAGATAGAACCAAATGGGCGTATTTCCATTTTTAACCACTCAGGATTACCGCTTGGGAGTCAAAAAAATGGTAGATTATTCAAAGATGATGATGAGTTAAAGGCTGCTCATAGATATATTCTAATGAATTGTACTGAGCTCATTCCTTATCTCACGTAAGTATTTTTGTTTAATAATTTTAAATAAATATGAAATATCTCATTTTTGTTTATTAGATGTCTTATTTGGTAGTTGTTTTTTTAGGCAATTTGACGAAGAGATGTTGAGAAAAAATCCATCTTTGATTGAAGAGGATTTAGGACGATTACATGATACGAAATTTTCAAAATGGTTAAAGAATTATGTAAGTTATATGTTTTACGTGTATGCACTTGTTTGAAATGTATGATGGTTATACTGACTTATAAAATTCATTAATAGGTGATGCATGCCAAAAATGAAGTTGATGATACTATTAAAAATATTGCTCAAGGTCCAAGTCAATGGGTTAAAACCTATAAAGGTTACTTCGTAAATGGATTTAAGTTCCACACACTACAGTATGGGAAGTATAGATCGACAATGAATAGCGGTGTGTGTGTACTTGGGAGCTCATGGAATGAGAATGAGCTTGATTATTATGGGTTACTAGAAGAAGTGTTGGAGTTAGAATATTTTGGAATAGGGAACAAGTTGTTCTATTTAAATGTCATTGGTATGACATTTCTGATAAAGGACTTAGAGCCTATCCAAAGTTTGGACTTGTGGAAATTAATTATCGAAGAAAGCTTGACACAAATGACCCTTTTATACTAGCCCAACAAGCACAACAAGTGTATTATTCAGATTTTCCATCTACGAGTAGAGATAGACGTGATTGGTGAGTAGCATGCAAAATAAAAGCTATGAGTAGAATGGATCTCCCCTCACTTGGAGTGCTAGATGAAGATAGCCATCCAATTCCAGAAGGACCTTTTCAAGAAGAGACGATGTTAGCAACCCATGAAGTAACTAATGATCTTGATAAGTCAAACATGTTAGTGGATGATACTATGAATCCTGTAGAAGTAACTCTTGAAGAAATTCGAGATCAAAAGATGTCTTCAAGGATTTATATTGGAGCACAAAAAGAAGAAGAAGAAGAAGAAGAAGAAGAAAAGGAAGAAAATGATGATGATGATGACGAAGATGAAGATCTTGATGAAGATAATGAAGATGATGACTCTGGCAACAGTGCAAAAAGCCAACAAGATAGTGAATCAAGTAGTAGTGATTATGATATGGATTGTGAAGAATGATTTGTTTTTTATTCAGGTAACGAATCGATATTTTAACACTTGGTGTGATGTATGTGTTATTTATTTCGTTTATTTATATTGACTAATTTCCTTATTTGCTTCCAGGTTCACAATATATTACAATATTTATGTAGTTGTTTGTCTTTACCAGCCATGTTAAATTCGTTTAAGTTGTATTAGATTCTTTTTTTCATATTATATTTTAATGTAATTCTGTATCTAATTATTTATTTTGTCATTACTTTTTACAGGATGACTATTAGAGGCATTGGATCTAGTGGGAAATAAAGAAGTAGAGACCAAGATGAATTGTACCACCACACAATTTGTTGGGATTTATGTAAACAATTTGTTTTACTTTTATTTTCATATTTGTACAACAATTTTTTTTTCTCTGTTTTTTCTCGTTTTATGTTGGGACTTGATTGATATGTGTAATGTGATATTGGATATTTTGGAGATAGGTAGTTTATAGATATATGTTGTTTCATATTTAATTAATTGTGTTATTTTATTTTTTTTTAATTATGATTTTTAATGATAAATTTAGTGAATTGTAAGATAGGTAAGCAGTATTGCAAATTATTATTATTATTATTATTATTATTATTATTATTATTAGTATTATTATTATTATTATTATAGTGACAAATTTGTGACAATAATATTACATGATTTTTGGGTCGCAAATTGAATGAATTGTGACTGAATTTTTTCAATCATTAAACCCAAACCCCATTTGGTGACTGAATAGAATCATTAAGTTCAGTCACTAGAGAGTGACCGAATTGTCACCATCACAAATTCGGGAATTGTGACCGAATTGTTTGGTCTCTGACCCTAAAACCTATCTGTCACAAATTGGTGACTGAATAGTTTCGGTAATTTCGGTCATTAGAGAGTGACCGACTTATCACCAAATTTGGATAAGACCAACAATTAGTCACGCATTTTAGTCAGTCACAAGTCGGTCACAAGTTGGTGACCGCACATTGGTAACCGACTACTTGGTCACTAATTGTGACCGATAAACAATAAATTATCTCATCATCACCAACTAATATGCGACTGAAATTTTAAAAATTATGACAGATGTTTCAGTTACTAAGTTGTGACTGGGTATAGTGACTAGCAACTTGATCATTAATTGCGACCGACTAATAATAAATTTTGTCATCAACGCCAGTTGAATTGTGACAGAAATTATAAGAGTCGTGACTGACGTTTCAGTCACTAATCTATGACTGATTAAAAATTCAGTCACAAAAAAGATTTGTTACGAGGGTTTTTTCGACTAACGCATTCAATCACAAATCAATCACTAATCGCATTTTGTGGCTGATTTTCCTTGTTCAGTGACCAAAAACTCGGTCACAAAAGCCCCTTTTTCTTGTAGTGACAAATTCATTGATGCTTTGGGGATGAAAATGACTTCATAGGAAGAGAGTTTGAAAAGAATTGAAGGGAAGTTTGATCAAATCGCAAAATATCACTCTTCTTCCATCCACAATTTGGAAGTTTAAGTGGGACTTCTAGCCAATGCATTGACCAATAGGGCCCATAGGAATCTTTCAAGCAACACAAGTCAACCCCAAGGAGCAATACAATGTAATTACGCTGAGGAGTGGGGAGGAATGGGAGCCACCAAACTAATCAAAAGCTAAAAAAAAGGGGAAGAGGGAGATGGCAACGAACGTGAGGATGCAAAAGGCAGTGAAAGAAAAGAAGTCGAGAAACATGATGATCAAGTTCTGATTGCACAAAAAGCAAATCCTTACTAAACTAGAGTGCCTTTTCTCAACGTTTGAGCCAAGCTCAGCAAGAAAACCAAAAGAATAAGTTTCTAGTTATCCTAAGAAGCTGAACATCAATATTCCCTCTGCTAAGGCTTTAGTGAATATGCCACACTACACCAAGTTCTTGAAAGAGATCATCTTAAATAAGAGGAAGCTTGAGGAATTCTAGACTGTGGCCTTGACTGAGGTACAACAACATCATCTCAAAAACTTCCTTTGAAATTGAACGATTCAGGGAGTTTTACTATCTCTTATGTTATTGGTGATCTTGAATTTTATAAATGTTTATGTGATTTAGTTTCCAGCGTTAATTTGATGCCTACTCTATTTTCAGGAAATTAAGACTTGGAGACTTGTCACCTACAACAATCTCTTTGCAATTTGTAGACCAATCGTTCAAGAGGCCCACAAGGGTAGTAGCAGATAAGTTGATCGGGACATTCCTCTAATCTTAGGGAGACCTTTTGTGAATAAGGGGAGAGCACTTGTAGATGTTAATACGGGGAAGTTAACTTTTAGGCATGGGGATGAAAGTATGGGTTTTGCCATGTTCAAATCTATAAAATGTAATAATAGATATGATTCTTGTATGTGACTAGAGGTGTCTAATGAATGTTTGGGGAGATAATGGAAAAAAAAAAAAAAGAAGAAGAAGAATGATGAGGAGGGGGAGAAGGTAGAGGGTGAGCAGGACACAAGAACAAGAGAATATATCTATGAACCTTTGCCTGAAACTTTGAATCCTACACCATGCACCCTCAACTGTTCACCCTCCTATGTTAGAGTTTAAACCATAACTTCCAAATCTGGAATATGTTCTTTTCGGAGAGAACGAAACCCTACCAGTCATTTTAGGTTCCCAAATGATTAGTGAGCCAAGAATGAGAGTTGCGAGGCTAAGCACAATTGAAACAATTGGATACCGAATTTCTAATATTAAGGGTATTAGTCCTTCCATATGCATGCATAAAATTTTGATGGAAGATGAAGTAAAGCTAAGGAGAGGAACGAATAAGTGGCATGATGCTCACATCTTGAGGAAGGAGTTCCATGAAGGACAAGTGTTGTTATATAATTCCAAATTGAGATTTTTCCCTAGAAAGTTAAAATTTAGATCGACAGGTCCTTCCAAGAAGTCGAAGGTACTTCCCTCAGATGGGCAATCAATTTTGTTTTAACTTAAATAACATAAGAACTACCCCTTTATGTGACGACATAGTGCTTCATAAG
>CM047881.1:6171535-6220121 GCA_026212405.1 Petrea volubilis
AGGATAAAACAATAGAATAATGAATAAACCATGACTAATTGTAGGCAAAAAAATGAAACGTAAAAAATTATTAATGACAGAAAAATGATCGGCTGGTCATAAAAAATCGAGATCGAGATTAATATTTATGTTGATAGTTCTACTTAGGTTAGACAGAGAACAATCACACCAAATAAGTCTCACGACCCAATGTGGCTGAATATAGCAAAAAAAGGAGTGCATGAAATTTAACTCCAATATCTTCAAGTGCATACACATATGATTGCCTTCTGTCAAGACATCAACATCTTTCCCATGGCCACCCAATTAGAATGAAAAGTGTTCACCAACATAGCACTTACTGTAGACCCATATAGTTCAAGGAATATCCAAAAGCATGACAACAATAATTCACAAAACGTCTACAAACAAAAGTTTAGTGACCAATGAAAATATTAATCTGCTGCTTTCAAAAATCATCCCCAAACAGTGTGTGATTGGACTTACTTCCCCAAATCTGCAAAGCGACTACAAGACTGGAAATAACCGCCAAGCAACATTTTCACATACTCCACTCGGGCCTCATTGGTCATGCCCCAAAACAAGTCCATTCTCCTTTATTTTTAACGAAGTACCTAGCAGCATCAATCTGCTGCTGAAGATCAAGCTCTTTAATCTTTGAAATCTCCTCAAATATCGCTCGTCGCGCAAGTGAATCTGCATCCAATTGCAACTGTGTAGTAAATCCTGGAGTAGAGCAGGTTCATTGCGCGGGTCTCTTGATAGATTCCGTAATATTCTGTGTTGGTCAGAGATCCAACTCCCCATCATAGTCTCGAATTTTCCAAAATCTGGGACACGCTTCCTCTTGGTTCCAGAAGAATGTCCAGATTTCATTCCACAGTCGTCGGCTGCGTCTCGGCCACATCTTCTAATGGCTCATCGTCGTCTGGTAACATTATGCACACGGAGCCACTGGTCTGTAAACGTCTTCCTCATCAACAAGATGAACTTGGGATTCATTTATGTGTTAGGGGGTCCTTCATTTGTCACCATCACCGAAGTCCATGGCAACCTTTTCCTCGGCGTAGTCATTTCGAAAATGATTTTCCACCTGGATAATAAGGCCATTTTTTATCCCTAAGATTGCTTACCTGGGAATTGACCTGACAACAAATTAACCCAAAATCAAAGTCACATCAAAAGTAAGTTAAACTTGACAAATTACATAAACTCAAGACACAATCATCCTCTATTTACAGAAATTAAATATGACAAAACAAAAATTATATTGATATGTTATCAAATAACTCATCTCCGAATACTTAAGCTATACCGGAACACATTCTTCTCACTCATTCTACTGATAATTACATACCTTACACATCATCCCATACCCGTCTCACTCCAACGCAAATCTGTTTGTGCTATAGTTAAACCTCGGCACCCGCTCCACGCTTGTGTTTAAGCACTGCTTCATTGCCAGGTAGGTACGCTTCCAGACTTGTATTTTCGATATTTATGTGCTTCGTATAGATTCCAGAGGAAGGCAGTTTTCTTGCGGATCATGTTCTCTAACCTTACCATGTATCCACCCTTGAATTTTTCCATCACTCTTCCCTCCCTCTGCTCTCAGTACCTCAAGCGCAGTGAGCAATGCCTCTTCCTCAACATCATCCCAAAATCTTCGAGCCGAGGGCGGAAAACTGGGACGACCATGCTTATCGAGTGAGGGGAAGAAGCAGACTGGGCCATGTCCTATATCAAAATAAGAGCAAACAGAATAGTCAATGCCATGACTCATTTATGACCATATAAACACAAATCAATTTTAGTATTTAACTATCTATACGCAACCCTTTTCAGTCAAGAGCATCAATCAGACTATATTTCCTCACATAACACAGCCAAACATAAAAATTAACACAACGAAGACGAAAAAAATTTGAAAATCAAAACAACCACAATGTGTTACGTTACTCCATCATACAAAAATCTTTCAATGCCTCTTGCAACCTTTATATTGACAAAACAACAAGAGCAAGGGCAACTTAACATACAAATGCTCAATAAATCATAAATCTCATAACAATTTTTAGGTTAATATGCCAATCTACTAGACTAAGTGATTCCCCTATTTGTTGCCCACCTCGTTGTACATCTCATTAGCTAAAACATCTCGCCAACTATTCCACTCGTTGCTTGGCTCAACCATATCAACAAATTCACCCCCATCATTCGGCTCATTCTCCACCGGCAAACCATTCAACTCTTCCTCCAATGGGTCGATAGCCATATGCTTCGGATAAAGTTGTGGACTAGAGCGCAACAAAGGAATAATCATGTTTTGAGTCTTCAGAGGATTAAAAACTTTTGCTTCTCAGAATGCCCCATCGTCCTTTAAGGAGTGCAAAGGTTCGCTCGATAACATTGCGGGCACGGCAATGCCGCATGTTGAAGTACTCTTTGTAGTTTTCGGGAGCACGCCGCCCGACACCCCACTCGTCTAAATGGTATCGGGTACTCCGATAGGGAGTGAGGAACCCCTTGCAATTTGTGTAGCCAAGATCACACAAGTAGTATTTATCTGCACGAATCACAAGCATGAGCTAGAATATAAAGACGAAGAAAATATTGAAAAGTAACATTTACTCTAAATTGAAACATTCATTACCTTGAGGGACATGAAGACCATTGTTGCGTAGCAGAGCATTCTTAATATTCGACTATCTGATGCTGAACCCTCCCAACCTGTGAGTACGTATACAAATTCATTTCCATATTGCACACAGCAAGTACGTTAACTGTTACATCACCCTTGCGATTTATATATCGGGTTTGATCCCTCGCAAGTACCAAAACGTCTATATGTGTTCCGTCTAGTGCTCCTAAGCAACCCTAGCAAGTGGCGAAGGGTCCATATAACAAAGCACACGAATTAGATAGTTACTGATAACATACACCAATCGAACAACAATTGACATTTACATAAATATATATCATTCAACACACCTTGAAATACTTCCAGGTATGATGGGTGCAATCTTCTGGTATTGGTTTCGGATGTACTAGGACCACCCTACTGCATCTCATCATTGCTTTAATGGTCTGCCGGAAGTAATGTGCCAGGATTGACAAGAACACAGCAACCTTTTCCGGTACGGACACTAACTTCTCATTCTGTAAGCCTCCCACAGACTGAAGAAGATCGCAAAGTTTTGCAAAACAATTGCGATCCATCCTCAAATTTTTAATACATTTTGAGTCAGAGTATTCCACCAAACGCCCGCAAATATTTTAGTTGGTCCGGATTTTATCAATATTACTCCACCTTATGGCCTTTCTGCGGGAACTATGTTGGTGACGCATATACCAGTACTTGAATGCGAGGTACGTGAGACTCATGCATACAACATTGCGATAAAATAGCAAATACATGTATATGATTACTTGAAGTTGTTGTGGGTCAGCCATGTCGCTTCGAATCAGTGCTTGACAAGTAAACAGAATCGGTCAAATGAATCATGTGCTCAATAATCTATTTAACCCCTTTGGATGCGCATTCTTCCATTTGTTCAAGTCGGCACGATTCTAACAAGCATCCATTGACACCCAAATTGAGAGTAAGGCAAAAAAGTTTGACAATAGCCATGTAATAGAAATACAAATCCATGTACTTATATAATAGACGAAAATAGAGAAAAAAAAATCTACTACACCTTATAATAGATGAAATCACAGAAAAAAAAATGGTATACCGTATTGTGTAAACTCGAATGAGAGGCAATAATTAAGTAAAAGATTTGAGGAATCTAATACCTGAAAAGTCACAATCACGCGTATTGACACCGTCGTCCCACAGGGCCAACACAGAGATCTAAGGCACGAAATGCCTACCTAACAAAATTTACGCGACGGTCAGTTTTTTGCAAACCTAGGGTTGTATAAACCAACATACAAATTCAAAAGTTCAACCACACCAAATACAGTGCTTCGCCTCGTTCACTATGGTGATGGGAAAGAGAAAGGGGGGTAAAGT
This sequence comes from Petrea volubilis, assembly GCA_026212405.1. Lineage (NCBI taxonomy): Eukaryota > Viridiplantae > Streptophyta > Magnoliopsida > Lamiales > Verbenaceae > Petrea > Petrea volubilis. Next base: position 6,175,554 of record CM047881.1, read on the forward strand.
TGGGTTGAAGGGGGCGCAAGGAGGGTTGAGATTAGGAGGGGAGGCCCTTACCAGTCCAACCTCACGTCGAAATTCCAATAAGGCAGAAAAGAGGGAATCGGGTTATAAGAATAAAAAATTGGGGATCTAGATTTCCACACAACAACTATTGTTTGAGGGACAAATATGTAAAAGACAACAAATATCACTCAGTCCATTTATATGCCACATGAATCTCACCCCTTGAGGTAGGACAGTGAAATTCAGTATTACGTTGTAATACACCGGGCCCAAGCAAAATTGGAGAAGGCCCGTCCATATGAATTCATTGTATCACATGGGTATAGGAGGTAGCCCAATCAATGGATTACATTGTATATGCAACAATCAAAAACGTCCTAAAAATATTACGCACAATATTATATTAATTTCATTAATGATCAAATAAGTGTCTCATAATTGAAAATCAGCCAACGTGTGTGACCAGAATTGCAATTTCGCCTATTTATTATAAATTGGTATGGAGACTCGTGTATATATAAAAAGGAAAAATGGCAATATATATTATACCTAGATGAGAACTCAAATAGAACGTGAGACAATTCTCTCAAATTTTGGGGAAAGAAAATATATAAATGACGGTAAACACCAAGAATTAACAATTAATGCCAAGATCCTCAGCAAATTGAGAGATTTTATTATATAGTAGGCAAATGAAATAATAAATATCTATTAATAAGCCATCACTGACTACATAAACGTATATATGTGCTTAACCCAGAGCTCCCTTATTCCAGCTAACTAGTCAATGGAAGCTCATCTTTATTATAACAACTGACCAAAGTACACACGTATATATATGTGTGTGTGTGTGTATATCTAAGCCTTTTTAAAGACGACGCTAAGGGGCGATTCATTCACCGCCAACCTTCTCTTTCCATCGTATATGACCACCCCAATATCCCCGCACACAACCCTACACCTGTTCTCGCACAGCTCCGGGCTCGGGCAATACTGAAGCCTGTAGCTCCTCCTGTTACCATAGCCTTCATTCTCAATAATCTTAAACCAGTTGCTCAAAGTCTGTGGCCCCGGATTCCCTTCCACGCCGCCGATCGTCACGAACTGAGGCGCCCCCGCCTGTTGCTGGGAGGCATTGAACTTCCAAACCTTGGATTCCGGGCACCGGGCCGCATCCTGGAAATCGACGAACTTGATGTTTACATCATCATCTTCTTCGATTTCATTGTCATCGTTGTCGTGGTCGGCTGGATTGAACGTGACGGGCAGGCCGTTGGCCGAGTCGTTGATTGCCTGGACGATTTCGTAGGGGCAACGGCCTTTGTTGGCCTCCAGTGTGAGGCCACCGCCAGCCCCAGGCGAAGGTGGGACGATGTAGTACTGTTGCCCCCTTCGGACTGGTTGCCCATCGGTGTCGAGCACCGGGTCACAACCCGCATTCAAGAAATTCGAGGCTACAGCTAATAGCAATAACAATGAGGGGAGAAAGGCTTTCATTTTGAACACTAACTTGTTATGATAAGCTTATTGCTGTATACTATATGCTTGATCCGATGAAGATATATGGATGTGTGTGAGGCTATTGGAGTAATGGTAGAGAGATATATATAGGCGTTATATCCCGTGAGGTGTATGCCGTGACAAGGATTGGTTTGAAAAGGTTTAGTTAAGACTTTTGGGAGTTTAACGGGGAAAATGTCGTTGATTTGCTTCTGAATTTTATTCTAAGGACACCTGTATGGATAAATCCGAAGCTTCCAAGTTTATTTTCCCATTTTACGTATCAAAGGGTAAATAAACGTTTTGAACTTTGAATTGTATGAGCTTTGTTTCGGTAGATTTGAATTGTATGATGTTTTTTCATAAATAATTGTATGAGTCTAATTTTCTGCATGTTCAGAAATATGGATGAGGTACGTTCAGCTGCAATTTGATTCGTAAAAGAAACCACAAAAGTCTCAAAAAACGGATCATTTTTATTAAGTTCACCTTCCCTGGGGTCGATTTGTCATAAAATGCCTTTGAGATTAGTATTTTTACCTTATATGATATAAAGATTTATATACATTAAAATTATATTACATTTATACTTAATATTTATAATATAAAAATTTAATAAGTACAAAAATATTATAAAGTATTTTATAATATATAGAAATTTTATTTATACAAATATTACATAAAGTTTATACTATATATTTTACGATATTCAAATTTACTATATACAGAATTTAGATGTCTTGTTGAAAATACACACACACAAGTACATATCTCGAAATATATATGTTAAATTCATACTTATGAGATACGTATTCATAAATATTTATAATTAATATTTTGTCCAAATTTAATGTATAAAAACAATAGGGTTTAATACAATTTTGGTTCCATAAGTATGCCTTTATCCAATTTTGGTCCCATTCTCTCTCTCTCACTCTCTCTGCGCGCGCCCGCGCACGTGGTGTTGAAGGCAGAGGCAGAGGACGGTGGGCGGCGGCGGCGGCGGCGGCCATCGTTCCTCTCTCTTGTCCTCCCTCCCTCCTCTATATCTCTCTCTCCTCTCTCTCTAGATCTCTCAATCTCTCTCTCCTCTCCCTCTCAACGACGGACGGTGGGCGGCTGTAGTCCCTCTCTCTCTCTCTAGATCTGTCTCTCTCTCTCTCTCTCTCTTGTGGTGGAGGACGGTGGATGGCGGCGACCGTGAAGGATGGTAGGAGGCGGCAGCAGTCGCTTTGTCCGCCTCTCTCTCTGTTTGTCTTTCCCCTCTCTCTCTCCCTCCCTCCTTTGTATGTCTCTCTCCTCTTCCTCTGTATCTCTCCCTCTCCTGGACTCTCCCTCTCGATCTCTCTCTTTCGCAGCGGCGGATGGTGCGCGGCGGCAAAGGAGGATGTATGTATATATGTATGTATGTATATATATATATATATATATTTATGTATATATGTATGTTTGTGTGTGTGTTTATATTTACGTATGTGTATGTATATATTTATAAATATTTTGTATATCATGTATATATATATTTATATTATGTATAACTATTTATTTTTTCATCACATTACAAATTTAAATTTGTGCAAACATATATATATATATATATATATAGACATTATAAATAAAAAATGTTCAAATATATTTCTTATTTATTAAATATAAAACATAAAATTACAATTAACCCCTCTTTTATTGTATTAAATTACAATGTATTACATTCCAAAATAACATTATACAACATAAACATACATAAGGGTAAAAGAGTCAATTCATAATTGGCCAAATAATATTCTTGCCTTTAAAAGAGTAATTTTGAAGTTCATATTGGTATACAGACGTTGACCGTTAGTCAACTTAATGGAATGGAAAAATTGAAAGACGGCAACAAAATAGAAAGGGGTATTGGTAATTACCGATACAAGGAGATGTTATTCGTAATTTGGCCTAAACTCAGAGGTGATGGGAGTAATTATCTCCTTTTTTAACTATGGGGTTTTATATAAATAATCTCTATCACTTGTTGGAATTTTATATACATCTTTCACACTTTTGGACAATATAAATATTTCTATGAAAATTTTTTCAATTTAGTTCAATTTTGGTAAATGAAAAAAATAAAGAGTAAATGTTAAAATTGTCGACCATAGGAGGAATAATGAATGCGTGGTGGTAGAATTTGGAAATTTGCATTAGAATATTTAATAAATTAGGGTAAATTCAGGAAAAAAAAATTTAATGCCCTCTCAAACTTTTTAAATGACAAATATTTGGAACAAGCTAGAAAAGTTATCTAACATAACTAATATTATGGCATAGAGGAGTATTCCCTTTATCTATTACCTTTATTATTGCATGTTCGATGGCCCTTGCAAATATAAACGTATTCCAATAACTATATCACTACGTGGGAACTCAAATAGAACGTAAGACAATCGCCTTGAATTTTGAGGGAAAAGAAAATATATAAATGAGGGTAAACCCTAAGAATTAATAGTACCAATGTCCTCAGCAAAGTATGATATTTATTTTATAGTAACCAAATGAAAGAATAAAAGTACATCAATCATTGACTACAAACACGTATATGCTTAACCCAGAGCTCCCTTATTCCAGACAACTAATCAATGGAAGCTCATATTTATTAAAACAATAGACCAATATATATATATATATATATATCTAAGCCTTTTTAAAGACGACGCTAAGGAGCGATTCATTCACCGCCAACCTTCTCTTTCCGTCGTATATGACCACCCCAATATCCCCGCACACAACCCTACACCGGTTCTCGCACAGCTCCGGGCTCGGGCAATACTGAAGCCTGTAGCTCCCCCTGTTACCATAACCTTCATTCTCAATAATCTTGAACCAGTTGGTCAAAGTCTGTGGCCCCGGATTCCCTTCCACGCCACCGATCGTCACGAACTGAGGCGCCCCAGCCTGTTGCTGGGAGGCATTGAACTTCCAAACCTTGGATTCCGGGCACCGGGCCGCATCCTGGAAATCGATGAACTTGATGTTTACATCATCATCTTCTTCGATTTCATTGTCATCGTTGTCGTGGTCGGCTGGATTGAACGTGACGGGCAGGCCGTTGGCTGAGACGTTGATTGTCTGTACGATTTCGTAGGGGCAACGGCCTTTGTTGGCCTCCAGTGTGAGGCCACCGCCGGCCCCAGGCGAAGGTGGGATGATGTAGTAATGTTGCCCCCGTCGGACCGGGTGCCCGTCGGTGTCAAGCACCGGGTCAGAGCTCGCAATCAAGAAATTCGAGGCTACAGCTAATAGCAATAAAAATGAGGGGAGAAAGGCTTTCATTTTGAAGACTAAGCAACCTGATATGATAAGCTTATTGCTGTGTACAATAGGCCTGATCAGATGAAGATATATGGGTGTGTGTGCGGCTATTGGAGTAATCGTAGAGAGATATATATAAGTGTTATCTCCCGTGAGGTGTATGCCGTGACAAGGATTGATTTGAAAAAGTTTAGTGAAGACTTTTGGGAGTTTAACGGGGAAAATGTCATTGGTTTGCTTCTGAATTTTATTCTCAGGACACCTGTATGGATATATCCGAAGCTTACAAGTTTATTTTCCTAGTTTACTTATCAAAGTGTAACTAAAAGTTTTGAACTTTGAATTGTATGAGCTTTTTTTCTGTAGATTTGAATTGTATGAGCTTTTTTTTCTGTAGATTTGAATTGTATGAGTTTAACTCTGCATATTCAGAGAAATGGATGATGTACGTACAGCTCTAATTTGATTAGTAAAAGAAACCATGAAAGTCTCAAAAAAACCGATCATTTTTTTAAAGCTCACCTTCCCTGGGGTTGGTTTGTCATAAAATACCTTTGAGATTAGTATTTTCCCTTATAGATATAAAGATTTATATAAATTAAAATTATATTAAATTTATACTTAATATTTATAATATACAAATTTAATAAGTACAAAAATATTATAAAGTATTGTATAATATACAAATTTTATTTATAAAAATATTATATAAAGTTTATACTATATGTTTTACAATATTCAAATTTACTATATACAAAATTTAGATATCTTGCAAAAAACACCCGCACACAAGTATATATCTCAAAATATATTTTTTAAATCCATACTTATGTGATACGTATACATATATATTTATAATTAATATTTTTTGTCCATATTTAGTGTATAAAAAAAATACATAAATGCTTCGTTTGGTAGGAGTTTATGGATGAAATTAAAAGGGTATCCAACCCATTTACAAGTTTGGTAGCCTTTCGTGAGGCTCATAATTAACGTCAGGCCCGACACTTAATCCTGCAAGGTATTGGATACCCCATCCCCCCTATATGGTGGGATACCATATCAGGGTTTTTTTATGTGGATAAATTGTGCATGAAAATTATGCTATTAACCCTAAGGTATTCATATGGGTTTCTTTTACTTGGACTTTTAGTAATTTATCATGTTATTCATTGCTTTAATAAAATTTTATCAAACTGTCATCTAAAGTATTTTTCAGATATCTCATGAAAATGTAATAGTACCAAACATAAAAAGATGAAGGATTGATAAGGTATATTTTTACAAGATATCCCATGGATTGGGATCACGTACAATCCCAAAGTGTTATCAAACGAAGCCAAAGTTTTTAATATAACCAAAAGATATGTATCAAAATCCAAAAATCAACAAAAGAGAGAAGGGTTTCAGACACAAATTTTTCTGTCTCTGAAGGCCAAAGTTCTGTCTCAAAACAATTTTAGTGACAAAATTTTCTATGTCCAAATCCGTGCATAAATGCCCCGTGGCTGAGTTCAGTCAGAATTCATCTATCTCTGAGCCAGATACGGAACTAGCTCTGTCTCTAAATCAGTGACTAAATTCTAACAAATTCCTAAATCGATTTGAGTCTAAATTTGTCGAATTCTGTGAATAATCTGTCAAACTCCCCCCCCCCCAACCCAACCACCCGGCCCCAAATCCGTATCTAAATCTGTCTCAAATGCATCTCAAGTTCTGTCACAAGTCCGTCCCTTACTCATCCCATCTCTATATCACTTCCAAATTTGCCAAATTGATAACTTGTTTATTATAACATTTATATCCGGAAAAGTCAAGTCATGAACTAATCATACCAACCATTGACAAATGATACAACTCATTAATAAAATAATAACATTGACACTCAATAATACACATCACTAAAACAATTTACTTTAATCATTCACGACATAAATATACACGTTCGCAGCACAATTTTATCTTCAAAATGTGACCAACCGGTTGTTGCAATAGGTATGCAAATTACTAGCAAGTCCCTCTTCGCAGCCTTTTCTATACTCTTCCAAGCCTCTTCGAGAGCTTGTTCTAACATCTTTTTATTCTTATCTCTCTAGTATTTTACCATATCCCTAGCTTATGCGCTCTTTTTAGTAACAGACCTATGTTAAAAGAGAGAGAAATATATGGTGTGAATGCAATCAAATGCCTGGCTTGCAGCAAAACCTTTAATGAAACAAAAAGTGAATTTTAATGGGACAGGTTAGAGGGAAAAATACTCTTGCTGCAACTACCCTTCAAAATATTCTGCGAAATAAATGCTAAATTAGTTAAGTTCACATACAAAATTGATCGAGAAAATGAAGAGCTGATAGAAATTCCAATCAGTGTGAATGGCTAGTTCGTCCCCGAATAAATGCATGGATAAAATTCAGTATGGGCACATTAATCCATCAGAAGGATTCTCTCTGTTCTTGACCCCTTGATGGATTAAAGAATGCCGTTTCACTCTGGGTCTTGTCATATGCAGTCACCTGCATTTATATAATAACACCTTGTTAATATTCAAGATTGTTTCGAATTTAGCACTACAATAAACAATGCCCCGGACTGTTCATTTTTACCTGGAAGGGCAGAGTTTGATCTGCTCCAAACCAGGAGCCACGCTCAGCACCTTCTTGTCGCGATCCACATCATAGAGGTCTCTTTTCTCAATCCATTATGATAGTTGGCCCCTTGATATGAACAGAAAAATATTACCCTCGAATTACACACTAAAGTCTAAACAGTTCGTAGTAGTAAAGCATATCATAAGCGACGTATCTTGCCATATAATTAAAAATTTGAAGTATATCAGACAACAAGCAGATTAACAAATCTTGTTCAGATAAACTACAACTCAAAAACCATACAGCAATTTAAATGAACATAAAAATGATATTGCCAAAATTTCCTCAAAAATCCTATCAGGCTAGGTGGGCAAGCCCATAGTTAAGTCTAAAGTACCCTTGCAAACAAGTGTAAAGAGAAATCTTTAAAATCATATCTTAGCATAAATACTTATTTTCCGGTTATCCTTGCCAAGGGACCATATTGGCACCATCAGGAATACTACTATTCTTCCAACAACTATTGCCACTGAAAAACTATAGGAGTGGGAAATATTAAGGCCTTCCAAAATCTTTGTAGATAATGATCTCTGAATTAGAACGCTAAAAATTTTCGTAGACTAATGACAGAAGAAAATATCTCATCGAATGTGACAACCTAGTTACATAACTGAGTGTGAGTCACTATACCTCTCGTCTGAGTTCGACTACCTTGTAAGCTGGTTGTTTGTTGCCGGAGCCTGATTAATTGATGTGCAAGAAATTTGGTGGCTGCCTATGAAATAACGAGTGAACGAAAGTTGTGAATAGTAATGATCAGTAAAGTTTCTTAAGCATCACTGGGATTCTTGATGTAGTGTTTATTTATTACCCATGTAACTTCAAATTTTCTACACACCTCATTTCCCTGTTTTAGCAATTCCCTTTATCTCCTACACTACAAATAACTCTCATGTCATTATTTGTGATAACAAAAGAAAACTGACATATAAATTTGTGTGCGCGTTAGTGAGCGAGTGAGCACGACATGCCTGTAATTGCAATGTAAGGATTTCCCTCCCAATGCCTAAACCAAAATCAGAGACTATTGTAATCTTGGTTAATCTCAACAATCATGCCAAAATTAAGTTACAATAACATTGATCACTAACAGTGCATGCTTGCCTCTTTTAGAAAATCAAATATCTACTAAAATAAGAAATTCAGTTCCTCAAATCAATCTAAAAACCGAAAATTTCCAACTCTCAAACAATAAGCCGAAATTTTCCATCTCACAAATCAATCAAAAAACTCAAAAAAAAGTGATATATATAAAAAATTAAAAGAAATAACAGAGTTGCAAAGAATAAAGCAAGCAAAATACCTCTAGTACCATTTTCCACTCTCTCTTACTCCCGCGAAACGCCTCTGTAACAAAAAAATTTGAACACTATTAAATTACAGAGTTAAAAAAGCAAATCGAAATCTAAAATTCACCTAGCCTACAAGTTAACCCACGGACAATTGAACACGAAATTCACACAGCCACTGGCAGAGGCACGTTTGAGTGAGGCGGTGCAATGGCCCCCTCGATGCTGCACCTGGTGCACTGCACCGGGTGCCTGAAACAGTGACATATGTCACTTTTCATTTTTTAAAAATACATTTATCTAATAAATACATTTAAAAATAAATAAACAGTGACACATGTCACTGTTTCAGGTACCCGATGCAGTGCACCGGGTGTAGCATCAAGCAAACCCGGTGCAATTGCACCCCCCAACCACCACCTTATCAAAGCTTCACTATTTATATAGATATGTGTATTGGTATGAAATAAATTATCACAATAATATAATTGATTGACCCCACTTAAAAACCTATAAATTAAATAGAAGGGGGTCGCAAAATTAGAAAAAATGTAGATGAATGAATTCAAATTTTTTATATAATTTTAAAATAATAAAAAAGAAATTAACCCACTTGTCATAATAAAAACAAAAACAAGACCATATGTGTCCATATATCAATGTCCAATAATACTATATTAATTTAAGAATTCAATTACTATAGTAGTTTAAGAATCCAATTTCTCTTCTTATCTACAACTATTGCACACTCATATGTCACATGTGTGATGAGTGGAACTAACTTATTAAGTTTGTTTATTCCAAATAACAGACCAACAAAATCTATAGGGTCTTCGAGAGAAAAAATATATGCATAATCTTTAAATTTAGTTGAAGTTTAATGGTTGCTAAATCATGAAAAACTCTAATATACTTTAAAAAAAACTGGATTTTTTTTTTAAGATTTTCAATCAAAAATTATATAATCAAAAACATTTTTGACCTTTTTTTTTCGAAGGATTATTCGTTGGAAATTTCCGACAATTAGATCTATTGAAAGAAAAATGATTGTCGATCATTGGTTAACAATGAACGTTGACCCCGCTAAATAACATTTTTGGGCTACGCCACTGCACACAACTAAGAATTACATAATTTGATCCCATTCAAATGGCCAAAATATGCAATATCAAACAAACAATATATTCAAGGTCAAAAATGGACATGATTGGGAAATGAGATGGCCTAGGGCTTAAATTTAACGTCAGATATTAAAATTAACATATAATGCTTTTTCTTTTAAAAAACAAAAGTTATAATATCAAAAACTGAACAGACACAGATTTCAAGGATAAATTATATATATATATACATATATAATTTTAAGAGTTCCCATATGAATCAAAATTAAAATTTGGGTTTTTATCACGGGACTTCCCTGTGTTAGTTCCAATTAAATCAAAAAATCCTGTGAAATAAAAATTAGTATAAAAGATCCTGTGAAATGTAAAATTTATCAAAAAGACCCTTTGTCGATGGTTTAAGTTACACGCGCATTTTTTGCATCTAGGCTTGTGTTTTAGGCGTGAAAAATTATGTTGTTGTCCTTCTGAAATTGAACCCTTTATTTTTAAAAATTAGCAAAGTGAACCCTCTATTTTTAAAAATTAGTAAGATGAACTCTTTATTTTGTATTTGTTTGTAACACGTGATGGTAAATATATAGGAAATTTTGAAGGTTAGAATTTTGTTTCCATATAGATTTTTCGCTCTTTTATTTTTTATAGGAAGATTTTGGTAGGAAATGAGAGAAAATGTGATGTTATTTTTCAAATTATTAATAAGGGGTAAAATTAGCACGTCATGCAAAAATCTTCAGAAAATGGGTCCAAGGGGTGTTGTGTTAATTTTAAAAAACATGAGGGTTTTAAGACAAATTTTTATAACACAGGGGTTTTTATGCTATTTAAGCTTAACACAAGGAATTTTATGAATTTAACTCTTAAAATTTGGATACCGATTGTTTTCCGTGTTAGAATTTATATAATAAAGTTATACATTTATTTGACAAAACGGAGGCTGGGTACAATTTTATCGCAATATTCAACTCTAAATGCCTGGTTGTAGTGTATACATCTTTCACACTTCTGGACAATATAAATATATCTACGAATATGTGTTTGATTTTAGTTCAACCTTGGTAAATGAAAAAAACAGAGGAAATATTAAAATTGTCGATCATAGGAGGAATAATGACTGGGTGGGGATAGAATTTTGAAATTTGCAGTAGAATATTTAATAAAGAAGGGTAAATTTGGGGGAAAAGTTAAGGAAAAATTATAATTTTAGGACTGTATGTTGTACCCTCTAATAATTTTAGAATATTAATTTTTTCATTTGCAATTTCAAGATATGAATTTAAGATTTTTGTGGCACATTTAGGACTTTTCACCAAAATATTTGCAAATCTGTCGGAAAATTTACAAAATTGGTCGGAATTTTATCCTATATATGCCACAAAATCTTAAATTCATATCCTGAAATTGCAAATGAAAAAGTTAATATCCTGAAATTGCAAATGAAAAAGTTATTGTCCTAAAATTGTTAGACGGTATAACATACAGTCCTAAAAATATAATTTTTCCAAAAATTAATGCTCACTCGAACTTTTCGAAGTGACAAATATTATGGAACAAAAAAAGCTCCCTAAAACAAGTAATATTATGGCATCGAGGAGTATTCCCTTTTATCTATTACCTTTATTATTGCAATCCGGTTCGGATCTTCTGTTACATAATCGTATTACATCTCCTGTTACACTCATCAATACACGCCATGTGTATTGATGAGCGGTCGAGATAAAGAAAGAGAAAAACTAATGATATGGAAAAAAATATAAAGATTTTCTTTTCTTATCTCGACCGCTCATCAATACATGTGGCGTGTATTGATAAGTGTAACAGGAGATGTAACACAATTATGTAACAGAAGATCCGAACCGATTTGACGGCCCTTGTAAATATAAACGTTTTCCAATAACTATATCACTGTGTGGGAACTCAAATAGAACGGAAGACAATTGCCTTGAATTTTGAGGGAAAAGAAAATATATAAATGAGGGTAAACGCTAAAAATTAATAGTACCAATGTCCTCAGCAAAGTATGATATTTATTATATAGCAACCAAATGAAAGAATAAAGGTACATCAGTAAGCCATCATTGACTGCAAACACGTGTATGCTTAACCCAGAGCTCCCTTCTTCCAGACAACTAATCAATGGAAGCTCATCTTTATTATAACAATAGACCAAAGTATATATATATACATATATATATATATATATATCTAAGCCTTTTTAAAGACGACGCTAAGGGGCGATTCATTCACCGCCAACCTTCTCTTTCCGTCGTATATGACCACCCCAATATCCCCGCACACAACCCTACACCGGTTCTCGCACAGCTCCGGGCTCGGGCAATACTGAAGCCTGTAGCTCCTCCTGTTACCATAACCTTCATTCTCAATAATCTTGAACCAGTTAGTCAAAGTCTGTGGCCCCGGATTCCCTTCCACGCCGCCAACTGTCACGAACTGAGGCGCCCCAGCCTGTTGCTGGGAGGCATTGAACTTCCAAACCTTGGATTCCGGGCACCGCGCCGCATCCTGGAAATCGATGAACTTGATGTTTAAATCATCATCTTCTTCGATTTCATTGCCATCGTCGTCGCGGTCCGCTGGATTGAACGTGACGGGCAAGCCGTTGGCCGAGTCGTTGATTGTCTGGACGATTTCGTAGGGGCAACGGCCTTTGTTGGCCTCCAGTGTGAGGCCACCGCCGGCCCCAGGCGAAGGTGGGACGATGTAGTACTGTTGCCCCCGTCGGACTGGTTGCCCGTCGGTGTCGAGCACCGGGTCACAACCCGCATTCCAGAAATTCGAGGCTACAGCCAATAGCAATAACATTGAGGGGAGAAAGGCTTTCATTTTGAAGACTAACGTGTTATGATAAGCTTATTGCTGTGTACAATATGCTTGATCAGATGAGGATATATGGCTGTGTGTGCGGCTATTGGAGTAATGGTAGAGAGATATATATAGATGTTATATCCCGGTGTAAGCCGTGACAAGGATTGGTTTGAAAAGGTATAGTTAAGACTTTTGGAAGTTTGACGGGGAAAATGTTATTGATTTGCTTCTGAATTTTATTCTCAGGACACCTGTATGGGTAAATCCGAAGATTACAAGTTTATTTTCCTATTACGTATCAAAGTGTAAATAAATGTTTTGAACATTGAATTGTATGAGCTTTTTTTCGGTAGATTTGAATTGTATGAGTTTAATTCTCTGCATGTTCAGAAATATGGATGAGGTACGTACAGCTCTAAAGAAACCAAAAAAGTCTCAAAAAAACGATCATTTTTATTAAATTAGCTCACGTTCCCTGCGGTCGATTTGTCATAAAATACCTTTGAGATTAGTATTTTATCTTATATAATATGAAGATTTATATACATTAAAATTATATTAAATTTATATTAAATTTATACTTTTTATTTATATTATATAAATGTAATAAGTACAAAAATTTTATAAAGTATTTTACAATATATAAATTTTATTTGTCCAAATATTATATAAAGTTTATGCTATATATTTTATAATATTCAAATTTACTATATACAAATTTTGGATATCTTGCAGAAAATACACACACAAATATATATCTCGAAGTATCTATGCTAAATTCATACTTACAATGAATTTGTGATACGTATACATAAATATTTATAATTAATATTTTGTGTCCAAATTTAATGTATAAAAAACAATATATAAGGTTTTGGGATTATTGTCATTTTCATCCGTTATGTTCGGGAGTGTATATTTTTTGCCCATTAAGTATTCACTTTGTAATGTTGGTCCTATGTGTTTTGAAAATATTGCAATTTCAGTCTAATTGCACTAGAATCTGTCGGAACTCGCTGACGTGACGTCACAATTTTATGCGCCGCATCAACGAGTTCCGACGGATTCCGGTGAAAAAAATTGGATTGAAATTGCAATATTTTAAAATAGGCAAAATTGCATTTTTCATCTTGTAACAATGGATGTTTGGTATTTTTTGTCCTGTCCAAATTAAAATTCACAATGTCGTCTTGTATCTTTAAAAAATCCGAAAATTTAGTCCAAAAAAGGACCAAATTTTAGGATTTTTTAAAGATACAGGACGACATTGCGAATTTCAATTTGGACAGGACCAAAAATGCCAAACACCTATAGTTACATGATGAAAAATGCTGCAGATTTTGCCTATATTTTAATTACATTTTTTTTAATTACAATTAAAAAGAATGCTTAAAATCTCCATTTATGCAGACCACGAGGTTTATCGAAATTCATCAAAAATAAATTAGCATAGTAAACCTTGTGAGAATTATAAAGTGATCATAGTAAACCCTGTACCTCTCCACCTTTAGGTGATTGACAGTTTCTAAAAATTGATAGGATTTTGGTTCTTAAATATCTAATTTGTCCAATTTTTACCAAATAAATTAGCAAGGAGAATTGGTATGAAGAGCCTTGCATAACAAAAGAATTAGTAGCATAAACCTCGGAAGATAATTGGAACAGAATTTGGGACAATTACCTTGAATTTTGGTGAGCAAGAAAATACATAAACGAGGTTAAATTAGAAAATTCATTGTATTTGTAAGATAAATATATTTGATCCTTGATGGTGCTACGTTGACGAAACCAGTATTTGTGCTGGTTATTCAAATTTTTGATACATTCGCAGTTAAATAATAAAAGTCGGATATGTCATAGCTAAAGAAGACATAGGTTGCCGCTACTTTTTTTTATAGCTTATTAAAAAAAAGAAAAGAAAAGAAAAGCTCATATATATATATATATACATATATTAAAATTTTAAAATTTGTTCCCTTTAAAATTAAAAAAAAATATCTTTTGAATTTTATAAACGAAAATGTATTGCATTTTTTGTCCTGTAACTATGAGTGTTTGGCATTTTTGGTCTTGTCCAAATTGAAATTCGCAATGTCGTCCTATATTTTTAAAAATTCGAAAAATTTAGTTTAGAAAAGGACTAAATTTTTGAATTTTTTATAGATACAGGACAACATTACGAATTTTAATTTGGACAGGATCAAAAATGCCAAACACCCATAGTAACAGGACGAAAAGTGCAATTTTGCCTTTTAAAATATATAGGATCCAAATTAGAGAGCATATTTAACGGGCAAAAAATATACACCCCAAATATAATGGACGAAAATGGGAATTGTCCCTAAAGCTTTTAATATAACCAAAAGATATGTATCAAAATCCATAAATCAACAATACATGTGTGATAAGGCCCGGTTCAATCGGAAATTGAAGGCTTGTTTGTTGAATAACCACCTCATCTAAAAACTTGATACGTCCACATTTATATTTGATTTTGGTATTTATCTTACTGGACTTATCATGCATGTTTGTCTATTTGAGCTTAATTGTGCGCTAAATTGATTTAAACCATTATTTTGCAGATAAAATAAAAGGCACTAAAAATGAAGTTAGAAATTGAGTATGTACACAAAAATTTTGAATACTTACCCAGTTCCAACAATCCAAAGAGGCTATGAGTCTGTAATATTTCGAATGTACGCAAGATATTTTGCGTACGTACTTAGAGTTCATGACAATAGCTACAACTTTCCTTCTTCAAGTAGGATTCTGATTAATAAAGGGATTTTGGGCGATTTTCTACCCTCTTTAAGGCTAGGAAGAGGAACACAAGAGGATATTCACGTTTTTTTAGGGTTTAGATGTTAATTTTGAGAGGCTCTTTCAATATCTTCTTGTGGATCTAGCTTTTATTTTTCTTCTTGCTGGACAAAGATTGAAGAGAAATAGAAAAAAGAAACAATAATTCAATCAGAAGCAAGCTTGACACTCAAGATTTCGACCACAATAGTTCTTGTTTCTTCTTCTCTATGAACTCTTTTATATTCTAAGTTTTTGCCTTTAATTTCAGCATGAACAAAATTTCATTCAAGTGTAAGGGATGGTGTAGTTTTCTTATTTTCTATATATCTATGAAAATCTTTTAGATTTTAATGATTTCTTGTTTTTATGTGTGAATCTTGTTTATTGTTCTTAATGCTTGATTGGGGATTGGCTGTCTCTAATTTTTGATTTGAGAATATGATTGTGTTTAGAAATAAGTCATGATTGTTGCTCTTTTAAACAAGATTGATTGATGCTATATTGAATAGAGATATTGGTTCAATAATATTGATTGAGCTTTCAAATTTGTGTTGGAATCTTTATGCATTTATCACTTTTTTGGATTGATTGGGTGAGAACTAGTTAATTAAGGTTGAGAGAGATTTGTATGAAGACAGTCTATAAGTCTTGGAAAGATTATGGATGTTTTTAGTACCTTGCTTCACACAATAGAGGAATCGTTAAGTTTAGGGATAGGAGTAGAATAGAGATTAGGTTAATGACCCTACCTTTGCACTTGAGTTTAGATATATTGGTTGATTGTTAAAACTTGAATTGTTAGTAGTTAAAGAAACATAACTAGGATTTTAATTGGTTGTAGGTTTAAACTAAATTAAAAGCTCCTCTATTGTATATATATTACTTGTGTGATTGAGTATACTTGCGCAACCCCAACAAAGTTTAAGTTATTAGAAGGAAGAGTCAATATAAATATTTATTTACATTCTCCAACACACCTCGCACGTGCAAGCAGACTTCTTTCTACATCAAGCCTTGCACGTGAATTTTTTTTTTTTGTCACAAATTAATAGGTGGCGGTGAAATTTGAACACGTGACCTTTTATTTTGCCTGGCTCTAATATAATGTTGAATGACCACCTCATCTAAAAGCTTAAGCTATTAGAGGGGGAGAGTCATTATATATATTTATTCATATTCTTCAACACTGTTCCAACCCCAAAAATAATGATCGTAGGGGATTAAATGCGAAACATGTAAAATTCCGATGATAAAGTGCAAGTCGTAAAAGTTCGTATGATAATATGTGAAGAACACTATAATTTGGATGGGTGTGATGAGAGATGAAAATTGACAAATTATGATAGTTTACCTGGAGAACAGGTACACATATATATGGAGAAATACACCAGCTAGGTAAATTGAGAACGCTAACATATGAAAACTGACTCGTAACCAATTTACGATTGTAAATTGAGGTAATATAAATTTGAGTTAAAAAGGGGGAACTTATGGAAAAACTACAATTTTGGACACTATGTTTGCTTAGTTCACATTTAAAACAATCGAATTTTGCGATCACAAATTTGATATAAAAAGTTCTAAAAAAAATTGCAATTAATACGCAAAGTCCACAACAACAATTACAACTTCCCTTTTCGAGCAAGATTCTGATTTGGAAAGAGACTTTGGGCAAATTTCTCCCATCTTTAAGGCAGGAGGAGAAACAAAACAAAGACTCTAGTTAATCTAAGCCTAGAGAGGTTTGTATGAGAAAATTTTGTGATGCTTGAGAAAGATCATAGATATATTAGTTCATTGCTTCACACAATATAGAAATTGTTGAGTTTAGGGATTGGAATGGAATAAAGATTAGGTTAATGAACCTACCTTTGCACTTTATTCTAGTCATATTGAATAATTGTTAAATTTTAATTGTTGGTAGTAAAGAAACATAATTAGGACTTCATTTGATTTAATTAGCTTTAAACTAGAAAATCCACTCCATATTTGATTAATTTAGCTGAGTAATAACAAGTCATTTTCGCAGGATAAGTCACAATCTCTATGAGATCAATACTCTATTCATCATTATATTACTTGTGCAATTACGTATACATGCGCAGCCCTAACAAGTTTTCAGCGCCGTTGTCGGGGATTAGTGCATTTGTTTGTGATACTAGCTTGTTTTATTTTGACAAAATTTGTCTGAATTTTTCTTTTTACTTTTGTAGGTTCTTTTTGGTATATAATTACAAGGCGTGCGGGTTCACAAGATGAACTAGTTCCTCTTGATTCTTAAATCGAAAAGGCCAACAGAAGGAGAAATAGGAAAAAAAGAGCTAGAATAGCTCAAGGACAAAATATGGTTGACAATCTTAATGAAGGGGCTAACAATGGCAGCAATCGGAATGCTGCTCAGACTGGTCAAGCAGATGGGAAAACTTTGTTTGATTTCATTGCACTACAAGACGAAGGAGCTAGAATTGGAATACAGAGGCCACGAATTGAAGCAAATAATTTCGAGATTAAGCTGGCCTTATTGAATATGGTCACAAGCAATGTTCAGTTTCATGGCTTGCTAAACTAAAATCCTCATCAGCATTTGAATAATTTCTCGGAGCTTTGTGACAACCTCAAAATTAATGGAGCTTTCTCTCTTTTTTCTTTGAAGGATAAAGCTAAAGCCTGGGTCAACTCGGTGCCTAGTGGTTCAATTACAAATTGGGATCAACTGGCTCAAGCCTTTTTGACCAAATATTTTCTTCCCGCCAAAACTACGAAGTTAAGGAACGACTCTCTACCTTTTCACAAAATGGTTGGGAGTTGTTATATGAAGTATGGGAGAGATGCAAAGAGCTAATGAGGAGGTGATCCCATCATGAGCTGCCCAAGTGGATGATAGTGCAAACATTTTATAACAATTTGAGTGCAAACACCAAAACACTATTGATGTGGTCGCAGAAGGTTCCTTAATGACCAGAAGAGTGGACGATGCCTATAATTTAATCGAGGAGATGGTGAATAACAACTACCAATGGTCTATGTGTAACAACACGGTACTTCCTATTATTGTTTATATATATGCTTAGATATTGATGCAATTATGATATTGATGCAATTATTGTTATAAAATTGTGTGACATGTAAAATATGATAACTATGTTTAGTAAACAATGGAAATTTAAGTTTTTAACATATAAATACATAACACATATAATTTGTGTGTAATTTCTAATTATACTCATAGGAAGTATTTTAATTGTGATAAGATTGATATAAATATACAATATTCAAAGTATAGAGATATGCACATATTTCAAATATATATAATATACTAGAAATTATTTTTAACAATTAATATATTAGCATATTTATTTTAACAATTAATATATGCATTTTGAGATATATATATATATATATATATATTGAAACATGAAACACACATATATATATATTGAATATATATATACACATACAATAGAAATGTTTTTTTTAGTATCACATGCAAATGCCATTTTGTCTTGTCACTTTCCTTAATAAATGATTTCTTACACCTAGCTATTGAATAAACACGTGTATAAATCTTAATTATGTAGAAAACCACATGTATGGTTAATTTTAAAGAAACTACCACTTCTACCCATTATATTAAAATAGGATAAATTTAGGGTAACACTTGTACAACCCTATTATAACACTTGTAGTGATCATTTTCAATTAGCTCATCACATGTATTGATCATCCTCACTTAGGTTAACACCAAGCACATTAAGGCAATACATATGAAAAACTAGGGTAAGACTTGGACTATTTAGAGCAACACTTGTATGTGAATTCATTTAATACCATGGTTTGTTGGAAGAACTCATTTAATGTTAGGATAAACTTCAATATAATAATCCTATTTCTTGGGTAAACTACTATCGGACTTGACACCATTTTTATCACACAAAACATACAACACACATGGTCACACACACACGAGCACAATATACACACACACTTACAAATACTCTCTCAAAATATTTGCATATTTATATATATAAAGAAAGATAATCTACTAAGTTAGGAACTTTGCTTAATTTTCTTAAGTAAAAGTTCTTACTTTACTAGATAAAATGTTTTAATATATATGTTGTTCTATGAATACTATTTTTCGTTACAAATTATGCTCTATGCATATAAGCTTAGGTTCTCTAGGATTAATTATGTTCTAGCATGATTCATCTTGAAATTATGATTTCAAAACTATGTTTTATGTGTTATTTAAAATTATGTTCTTATTATGATAATAAAGCATGCTCCTTATGTGTTAAATATGTATTATTTGAAAACTTTGTTTCCATGCTCAGACATTAATGTATTCAGAGTAGATGGGGCTGAGTTCGGCCGGACGACAATGGGCTTGCCAATCTTAAGACGAGTTCTCACCATCCATGGTCCTAATCCCGTCTTACATGGATGGAGCATTCCATGTATGAAGTGGGTCATAGGAAACGGCATACTCTCAAGGTATGGCCACCGGTATAATTGGATGGAATTGATGTGATTCTGTTGGAATATGATTACAAATAATTGTGTGAAAGTGGGAGTTATAAGGAATTGTGATCCCATAGGTAAAATTGTGAAATTATGTGATATATATTGAAAATTGATGTGATTAAAGTGATTATATTTACTTATGTGATTAAGTGATATTCCTACTCAACTATTATGTTGATATTTCCTATGTTTACTATTTTAGGAGAAAACAATATCGGGCATAAGGCTGAAGGGACCCTAAATTCATATGACACTACTAGAAAATCACTTTTAGCTACAAATTTTAGACACATATTTGGCAAAAATCTGTGGCCAAATTTAATTACCCACGGCCCTTCGTCAGCCATGGATTAGCAACGGACCATCCGTGGCTGAAGGCTACGAATTTTCAGACACGGGCATTGGCCACGGCCTGGCCATGGCTAATCCGTAAAAAAATAAAAATAAATAAATAAATAAAAATAATATTTCTTGCACTCTATTGGGTTTGGACCATGACCTCATGGTTATACTTGTGGCAACGAACCACTGAGCCACTTGACATGTTTAATTGTGTAGCAATTTTTCTTATACTTAACAATAGTCTATATTATATTTTAAATGTAAATTATCTAAATAAATTTTATTAATTTTATCTATTTTTATAATATATTAGTTTTACTAATTTTTTATTTATTAACCAATTGTTATTTTTTTATTTCAAATATTTAGGTAAAGTAATTATTTCAACAATTTTAAATACTAATTTTTTTTTCCTGTTGAGTAAATTAATGAATAATAATCCTAAATCAATTTAAATATATAAATCAAATATTTGAATTTATTTTATTGAATTAGTTATTTAAATTAATTTGTGACAACTTATATCAAATGATTTTTGACTAGTTAAATTAAACTCGATTTATTCTTTTGGTTCATCAATCCAATCAAGTATGGTTCTAACTTTATATTATGGGATAACTTTCATAATTTAATGAAATCATTTATTTTGTTTGGCAAGTAGTATCAGGACCATCGGAGGGGTTGTAGCCACATTTAATCTTACATTCCAAATACATGTTTCATTTTCTTCTTCCTTGAATGAATATACTTCAATTGTAAAGATTTTATCAAGTGTATAATTAAAAAAATAATTTCAAACACATAGTTGTCTAGTATAAATGTGTATTATAAAATAAATAATAAAATATCATCTGAAATACGAGATCTTACTAGGATTGTAGCCTTCAAATATTTTGAAAATTCAATATATATCATGTTATATGTCATGGTCCAATCTTTTTTTTTTCCTAATCTTTGTCTTTTTTATATTTTGAAAAGTATTTAGTGATTGAACTAGTAATTTGTTAATTATAACAAATATTTAATAAATTAATAGCAAAAACAAAAATTTATCTAGATAATTTATATTTAGAATTTTGCATAATTTATATCACTTAAGTACAGAAAAAAACTAATTCTTAAACACAAAACTAAAGTGGTATAGTGGTTTGATTCTTTAGTCTCAACTAAGAGGTCAAGAGTTCGAACCACATCAAATTCAAAAACAAAAAAAAAATTATCCGTGGCTAACCGCTAGCCACAATTAGACCGTGGCTATTAGCCACAACTAGGCCATGGCTAACAAATAGCAACAATCAAGCTGAGGCTAATTTTACACTAAAATGTTGTAAATTGTTAATAACATTACACGTTATTAAATTATACATAAAAAATATAATGATCAATTATGAACTTTTAAAACCACATAATTAACATGTATATATATATACAAGTAATTATAATATATATGCGCATATATATAGTAAACACCAATTGTGATATTATAATAAAATGATAAAGTCTAAACAATAATTATGAAACTTAAGTTCTGATTTAACTCAATAGAACGTTATAATATCGTCAAATAATTGAAATGATCATTGGTCGTTCGAATTGATACTCAACACACAAACGTATCATTCAATTATATAACAATTTAAAAGATTTATTTGAGTAATAATAGTAAATTAAATTAGGGTTATTATTTGTTATATATAATACAATACTTATGAAAATAAAATACACGTTTGTATTCAAAGAACATATTAAAACGAGAACGAATATAAAAAATGAATACTTAAACAATAGAATGGCGACGGATTTAGCCACGGTCTATCCGTGGCTAAATAAAAAAAATTAATTGCCCACGGATTAGCCAGGGCCAGACCGTGCCAAATTTAGCCACGATCAGGTGGCTTAATAGCCACGGGCAGGCCGTGGCTAATCCATGGCTATTGGTCGTGGCTAAATTAGCCACAATCAGGCCGTGGCTATTAAGCAGTGGCTAATTTAGTCACGGCCTGGCCGTGGCTAATCCTTGGCTAATTTTTTTTTTCATATCCGTGGTTAATTTGTTGCTATTCCGTGGCTAAGTTCAGTTTTTCTAGTATTGTGACGCTTTTAATTAAGTTGAATAACTAGAAAGTTGTTATTGTACTATTTTTATTAGTTTGCCTTTTGTTTTTGTATAAAATAAAAAGGTATTGTATATTGTAGCAATGACCTTATAGTGTTAAACTTGAGAATATTTTTGTAGTCTTTATATTTTGAATAGCATTTTATAAAAGAAGTCCGGGTTGTTACACTATGGAAACAACTAACCAAAAGAACCAAGATGGTAGGTTGGAGCTTAACACCATCGTATCTTACAAGCTTAGGTAAGTGCTCTAACTCACAAGCTGGATTCTTTGAATGGTAAGGCTGTAAATGCTATTCCTAAATTATCTTGTGAATTTTTTGGTGATGTTAATCATGTTTCTATTAACTGTTCTTTATGGAGTTTGTTTCTTGTTGATGCTAGTGAATAGGTTAGTTTTGTAGGAGTGAATTTCCATGGAAATATATAGGGTAGACAAGTGAATAATCTGTCAAACTCCCCCCCCCCCCCCAACCCAACCACCCGGCCCCAAATCCATATCTAAATCTGTCTCAAATGCATCTCAAGTTCTGTCACAAGTCCGTCCCTGACTCATCCCATCTCTATATCACTTCCAAATTTGCCAAGTTGATAACTTGTTTATTATAACATTTATATCTGGAAAAGTCAAGTCATGAACTAATCATACCAACCATTGACAAATGATACAACTCATTAATAAAATAATAACATTAACATTCAATAATACCCATCACTAAAACAATTTACTTTAATCATTCACGACATAAATATACACGTTCGCAGCACAATTTTATCTTCAAAATGTGACCAACCGGTTGTTGCAATAGGTATGCAAATTACTAGCAAGTCCCTCTTCAGAGCCTTTTCTATACTCTTCCAAGCCTCTTCGAGAGCTTGTTCTAACATCTTTTTATTCTTATCTTTCTAGTATTTTACCATATCCCTAGCTTATGCGCTCTTTTAGTAACAGACCTATGTAAAAAGAGAAAGAAATATAAGGTGTGAAAGCAATCAAATGCCTGGCTTGCAGCAAAACCTTTAATGAAACAAAAAATGAATTTTATTGGGACAGGTTAGAGGGCAAAATACTCTTGCTGCAACTACCCTTCAAAATATCAAAGAAATGAAGCGATAACAAAGTAGTTGAAAGGTGATTGTGACATGTAGCAGCAGCACCAGGGATTAATTCTTTCAATGCTAACTGACTTCCTTTCTAAGTGCTCCTAGAAATATTCTGCGAAAGAAATGCTAAATTAGTTAAGTTCGTATGCAAAATTGATCGAGAAAATGAAGAGCTGATAGAAATTCCAATCAGCGTGAATGGCTAGTTCGTCCCCGAATAAATGCATGGATAAAATTTAGTATGGGCACATTAATCCATCAGAAGGATTCTCTCTGTTCTTGAACCCTTGATGGATTAAAGATTGCAGTTTTACTCTGGGTCTTGTCATATGCAGTCACCTGCATTTATATAATAACACCTTGTTAATATTCAAGATTGTTTCGAATTTAGCACTACAATAAACAATGCCCCGGATTGTTCATTTTTACCTCTAAGGGCAGAGTTTGATCTGCTCCAAACTAGGAGCCACGCTCAGCACCTTCTTGTCGCGATCCACATCATAGATGTCACGACCCGGAAAAATACCCTTTTATTTATAAAATAAAATTGGATAGAAACGCGCAACGGTAATATTTTCATAGTTGTATAAATAATTATTTTCACATATAATTTGTACAAAATACAAAAGTCACAATTTTCAAAAGAATAGAAAAGTAACTATATCGTGTAAAAAGCTTCCAAATGCTTCCGCTGCGCCACTCTGATCCGCTATCTCATTTCTGTCTAAAAAGTATTGGAAAGGAGGAGTCAACGCGACGGTTGAGTAGAAATATCATTCAACCCCATAAGGTGCGTGTGTGTTTGAATAGGTGCACGTAGACACATAATTTCATAATACTATAATGAAAATGAAAGCATAAAATATCTAAAACTTACAAGATACTTAAATTCCTACTTTACTCATGAAATTAAACAATACTCCTACCTTGAAATGTTTTTAGGGAAAAAGAGAGGATATAGAAGGCTTTATAGGTATATATGGATGAAAATAGAAGGGCTTGTGTGTACATATATGTGGGTGGAAGATAGGCTATACATAAGAAGTGTTTTGGGTGTTGAGAGTAGAGTAAGTGAGGGGGTGTGTTTTTAGGCGGGATTTGTGTGTTTGTGGAAGAAAATAGAGAGAGTATAGTGTGTGTATGTGTGAGGACGTTTTTGGGGATGGGGAAGTGTGTGGGAGGTCCTATTTATAGTGGAGAATGAGGGTAGAAGGCAAGACTTGGGGACCAAGGTTTAATAAATGCAAATCTTTCCATTTAATGCAAATCTCCCAACTAGGCATAGAATTAAATGCCAAATTAAATGAAATCTTCCACCTCCCTCCTCTATTCTAGCCTTGGTGTAACCCTAATCCATGAGTCATGAATCTAGATGAATGGAAGACCACACAAATGCACAATTTCTAGAAGAAATTCATCTTGTATTAGTGTAGGATATTTTAATAAAATATTAACACAAAATCAAATAAAATCAAATAAAATCTAATAAAATCTGATTTTGATTGTCCTCATCTTATAAAATCTGAAATCATATCTTTATTTTATTAAAAATTCGAATTTGTATTTATTTATTTTGTAAAAACTGAAAATTAGGGTTTTAGGGCATAAAATTAGGGTTTTTGGGCATAAAATCCGAAAATTCATAATTAATTTAGAAAAATTCCAAAATTATGAAATTTAATGTTTATAAATCTGAAATTATATGTATATTTTCCAGAAATTAAAAATGTTTTAGTTATATTTTCGAAAATTGCAATTTAGGACATAGAAAGTTCGAAAATTGACACTTTACCGTTCAAATTGTAAGTTAATCGCAAAAGCAGACGAAAATTTGAAAACAACAAGTAATAATAACATTTACAAGAAGCAAAAGATTTTAAATCAATTATTTAAATATTACAGATTACCGGGTCATCACATCCTCCCCTCCTTAAAAGAATTTCGTCCTCGAAATTCAACTTTATTTTGTAAAAGAGTTGAGGGTATTTTTCCAAAAATATGCTTTCACAAAAGAGTTTAGAACCCAAAATATATTCCAATCAAATACAAAATTCAATAGATACACTAGAAGTTTTGTAGCAAAAGTCACACATACCAATACCATCTGCCAGGCGTCGGGACTCTAGAGGTGGCTCCTGTGGGCTCAAGAGGCGACTCCCGCACACGTAGCACTTTGCCCCGCAGGCTCAAAACATTCAAGAAATAGTACTTGGCCTCATGGGCTCAAGACTTTCAAGACATATAGTACTTGGCCTCGTGGGCTCAAGACTTTCAATACATAGCACTTGGCCTCGTGGGCTCAAGACGTAACATTTGCTCTGCGGGCTCAAGCGGTGGCTCCCGTATGCGTAGCACTTTGCCCCACAGAGCACTTAGCTCCCAGTATTCCGGCTGGCAAGCGGCTCTGATACCATTTGTCACGACCCGGAAAAATACCCTTTTATTTATAAAATAAAATTGGATAGAAACGCGCAACGGTAATATTTTCATAGTTGTATAAATAATTATTTTCACATATAATTTGTACAAAATACAAAAGTCACAATTTTCAAAAGAATAGAAAAGTAACTATATCGTGTAAAAAGCTTCCAAATGCTTCCGCTGCGCCACTCTGATCCGCTATCTCATTTCTGTCTAAAAAGTATTGGAAAGGAGGAGTCAACGCGACGGTTGAGTAGAAATATCATTCAACCCCATAAGGTGCGTGTGTGTTTGAATAGGTGCACGTAGACACATAATTTCATAATACTATAATGAAAATGAAAGCATAAAATATCTAAAACTTACAAGATACTTAAATTCCTACTTTACTCATGAAATTAAACAATACTCCTACCTTGAAATGTTTTTAGGGAAAAAGAGAGGATATAGAAGGCTTTATAGGTATATATGGATGAAAATAGAAGGGCTTGTGTGTACATATATGTGGGTGGAAGATAGGCTATACATAAGAAGTGTTTTGGGTGTTGAGAGTAGAGTAAGTGAGGGGGTGTGTTTTTAGGCGGGATTTGTGTGTTTGTGGAAGAAAATAGAGAGAGTATAGTGTGTGTATGTGTGAGGACGTTTTTGGGGATGGGGAAGTGTGTGGGAGGTCCTATTTATAGTGGAGAATGAGGGTAGAAGGCAAGACTTGGGGACCAAGGTTTAATAAATGCAAATCTTTCCATTTAATGCAAATCTCCCAACTAGGCATAGAATTAAATGCCAAATTAAATGAAATCTTCCACCTCCCTCCTCTATTCTAGCCTTGGTGTAACCCTAATCCATGAGTCATGAATCTAGATGAATGGAAGACCACACAAATGCACAATTTCTAGAAGAAATTCATCTTGTATTAGTGTAGGATATTTTAATAAAATATTAACACAAAATCAAATAAAATCAAATAAAATCTAATAAAATCTGATTTTGATTGTCCTCATCTTATAAAATCTGAAATCATATCTTTATTTTATTAAAAATTCGAATTTGTATTTATTTATTTTGTAAAAACTGAAAATTAGGGTTTTAGGGCATAAAATTAGGGTTTTTGGGCATAAAATCCGAAAATTCATAATTAATTTAGAAAAATTCCAAAATTATGAAATTTAATGTTTATAAATCTGAAATTATATGTATATTTTCCAGAAATTAAAAATGTTTTAGTTATATTTTCGAAAATTGCAATTTAGGACATAGAAAGTTCGAAAATTGACACTTTACCGTTCAAATTGTAAGTTAATCGCAAAAGCAGACGAAAATTTGAAAACAACAAGTAATAATAACATTTACAAGAAGCAAAAGATTTTAAATCAATTATTTAAATATTACAGATTACCGGGTCATCACAATAGAGGTCCTTAAAAGAATTTCGTCCTCGAAATTCAACTTTATTTTGTAAAAGAGTTGAGGGTATTTTTCCAAAAATATGCTTTCACAAAAGAGTTTAGAACCCAAAATATATTCCAATCAAATACAAAATTCAATAGATACACTAGAAGTTTTGTAGCAAAAGTCACACATACCAATACCATCTGCCAGGCGTCGGGACTCTAGAGGTGGCTCCTGTGGGCTCAAGAGGCGACTCCCGCACACGTAGCACTTTGCCCCGCAGGCTCAAAACATTCAAGAAATAGTACTTGGCCTCATGGGCTCAAGACTTTCAAGACATATAGTACTTGGCCTCGTGGGCTCAAGACTTTCAATACATAGCACTTGGCCTCGTGGGCTCAAGACGTAACATTTGCTCTGCGGGCTCAAGCGGTGGCTCCCGTATGCGTAGCACTTTGCCCCACAGAGCACTTAGCTCCCAGTATTCCGGCTGGCAAGCGGCTCTGATACCATTTGTCACGACCCGGAAAAATACCCTTTTATTTATAAAATAAAATTGGATAGAAACGCGCAACGGTAATATTTTCATAGTTGTATAAATAATTATTTTCACATATAATTTGTACAAAATACAAAAGTCACAATTTTCAAAAGAATAGAAAAGTAACTATATCGTGTAAAAAGCTTCCAAATGCTTCCGCTGCGCCACTCTGATCCGCTATCTCATTTCTGTCTAAAAAGTATTGGAAAGGAGGAGTCAACGCGACGGTTGAGTAGAAATATCATTCAACCCCATAAGGTGCGTGTGTGTTTGAATAGGTGCACGTAGACACATAATTTCATAATACTATAATGAAAATGAAAGCATAAAATATCTAAAACTTACAAGATACTTAAATTCCTACTTTACTCATGAAATTAAACAATACTCCTACCTTGAAATGTTTTTAGGGAAAAAGAGAGGATATAGAAGGCTTTATAGGTATATATGGATGAAAATAGAAGGGCTTGTGTGTACATATATGTGGGTGGAAGATAGGCTATACATAAGAAGTGTTTTGGGTGTTGAGAGTAGAGTAAGTGAGGGGGTGTGTTTTTAGGCGGGATTTGTGTGTTTGTGGAAGAAAATAGAGAGAGTATAGTGTGTGTATGTGTGAGGACGTTTTTGGGGATGGGGAAGTGTGTGGGAGGTCCTATTTATAGTGGAGAATGAGGGTAGAAGGCAAGACTTGGGGACCAAGGTTTAATAAATGCAAATCTTTCCATTTAATGCAAATCTCCCAACTAGGCATAGAATTAAATGCCAAATTAAATGAAATCTTCCACCTCCCTCCTCTATTCTAGCCTTGGTGTAACCCTAATCCATGAGTCATGAATCTAGATGAATGGAAGACCACACAAATGCACAATTTCTAGAAGAAATTCATCTTGTATTAGTGTAGGATATTTTAATAAAATATTAACACAAAATCAAATAAAATCAAATAAAATCTAATAAAATCTGATTTTGATTGTCCTCATCTTATAAAATCTGAAATCATATCTTTATTTTATTAAAAATTCGAATTTGTATTTATTTATTTTGTAAAAACTGAAAATTAGGGTTTTAGGGCATAAAATTAGGGTTTTTGGGCATAAAATCCGAAAATTCATAATTAATTTAGAAAAATTCCAAAATTATGAAATTTAATGTTTATAAATCTGAAATTATATGTATATTTTCCAGAAATTAAAAATGTTTTAGTTATATTTTCGAAAATTGCAATTTAGGACATAGAAAGTTCGAAAATTGACACTTTACCGTTCAAATTGTAAGTTAATCGCAAAAGCAGACGAA
This sequence comes from Petrea volubilis, assembly GCA_026212405.1. Taxonomy (NCBI): domain Eukaryota; kingdom Viridiplantae; phylum Streptophyta; class Magnoliopsida; order Lamiales; family Verbenaceae; genus Petrea; species Petrea volubilis. Next base: position 6,204,764 of record CM047881.1, read on the forward strand.
AATTTGAAAACAACAAGTAATAATAACATTTACAAGAAGCAAAAGATTTTAAATCAATTATTTAAATATTACAGATTACCGGGTCATCACAATAGAGGTCTCTTTTCTCAATCCATTATGATAGTTGGCCCCTTGATATGAACAGAAAAATATTACCCTCGAATTACACACTAAAGTCTAAACAGTTCGTAGTAGTAAAGCATATCATAAGCGACGTATCTTGCCATATAATTACAAATTTGAAGTATATCAGACAACAAGCAGATTCACAAATCTTGTTCAGATAAACTACAACTCAAAAACCATACAGCAATTTAAATGAACATAAAAATGATATTGCCAAAATTTCCTCAAAATCCTATCAGGCTAGGTGGGCAAGCCCATAGCTAAGTCTAAAGTGCCCTTGCAAACAAGTGTAAAGAGAAATCTTTAAAATCATATCTTAGCATAAATACTTATTTTCCGGTTATCCTTGCCAAGGGACCATATTGGCACCATCAGGAATACTACTATTCTTCCAACAACTGTTGCCACTGAAAAACTATAGGAGTGGGAAATATTAAGGCCTTTCAAAATCTTTGTAGATAATGATCTCTGAATTAGAACGCTAAAAATTTTCGTAGACTAATGAAAGAAGAAAATATCTCATCGAATGTGACAACCTAGTTACATAACTCTGTGTGAGTCACTATACCTCTCGTCTGAGTTCGACTACCTTGTAAGCTGGTTGTTTGTTGCCGGAGCCTGATTAATTGATGTGCAAGAAATTTGGTGGGTGCCCAAGAAATAATTAGTGAACGAAAGTGTGAATAGTAATGATCAGTAAAGTTTCTTAAGCATCACTTGGATTCTTGATGTAGTGTTTATTTATTACCCATGTATCTTCAAATTTTCTACACACCTCATTTCCCTGTTTTAGCAATTCCCTTTATCTGCTACACTAAAAATAACTCTCATGTCATTATTTGTGATAACAAAAGAAAACTGACATATAAATTTGTGTGCGTTAGTGAGCGAGTGAGCACGACATACCTGTAATTGCAATGTAAGGATTTCCCTCCCAATGCCTAAACCAAAATCAGAGACTATTGTAATCTTGGTTAATCTCAACAATCATGCCAAAATTAAGTTACAACAACATTGATCACTAACAGTGCATGCTTGCCTCTTTTAGAAAATCAAATATCTACTAAAATAAGAAATTCAGTTCCTCAAATCAATCTAAAAACCGAAAATTTCCAACTCTCAAACAATAAGCCGAAATTCTCCATCTCACAAATCAATCAAAAAACTCAAAAAAAAAGTGATATATATATATATATATATATATAAATTTAAAATAAATAACAGAGTTGCAAAGAATAAAGCAAGCAAAATACCTCTAGTACCATTTTCCACTCTCTCTTACTCCCGCGAAACGCCTCTGTAACAAAAAAATTTGAACACTATTAAATTACAGAGTTAAAAAAGCAAATCGAAATCTAAAATTCACCTAGCCTACAAGTTAACCCACGGACAATTGAACACGAAAATCACACAGCCACTGGCAGAGGCACGTTTGAGTGAGGCGGTGCAATTGCACCCCCCAACCACCACCTTATCAAAGCTTCACTATTTATATAGATATGTGTATTGGTATGAAATAAATTATCACAATAATATAATTGATTGACCCCACTTAAAAACCTATAAATTAAATAGAAGGGGGTCGCAAAATTAGAAAAAATGTAGATGAATGAATTCAAATTTTTTATATAATTTTAAAATAATAAAAAAGAAATTAACCCACTTGTCATAATAAAAACAAAAACAAGACCATATGCGTCCATATATCAATGTCCAATAATACTATATTAATTTAAGAATTCAATTACTATAGTAGTTTAAGAATCCAATTTCTCTTCTTATCTACAATTATTGCGCACTCATATGTCACATGTGTGATGAGTGGAACTAACTTATTAAGTTTGTTTATTCCAAATAACAGACCAACAAAATCTATAGGGTCTTCGAGAGAAAAAATATATGCATAATCTTTAAATTTAGTTGAAGTTTAATGGTTGCTAAATCATGAAAAACTCTAATATACTTTAAAAAAAACTGGATTTTTTTTTTTAGATTTTCAATCAAAAATTATATAATCAAAAACATTTTTGACCTTTTTTTCGAAGAATTATTCGTTGGAAATTTCCGGCAATTAGATCTATTGAAAGAAAAATGATTGTCGATCATTGGTTAAGCAATGAACGTTGACCCCGCTAAATAACATTTTTGGGCTACGCCACTGCACACAACTAAGAATTACATAATTTGATCCCATTCAAATGGCCAACATATGCAATATCAAACAAACAATATATTCAAGGTCAAAAATGGACATGATTGGGAAATGAGATGGCCTAGGGCTTAAATTTAACGTCAGATATTAAAATTAACATATAATGCTTTTTCTTTTAAAAAACAAAAGTTATAATATCAAAAACTGAACAGACATAGATTTCAAGGATAAATTTTATATATATATATATATATACATATATAATTTTAAGAGTTCCCATATGAATCAAAATTAAAATTTGGATTTTTATCACGGGACTTCCCTGTGTTAGTTCCATTAAATCAAAAAATCATGTGAAATAAAAATTATTATAAAAGATCCTGTGAAATGTAAAATTTATCAAAAAGACCCTTTGTCGATGGTTTAAGTTACACGCGCATTTTTTGCATCTAGGCTTGTGTTTTAGGCGTGAAAAATTATGTTGTTGTCCTTTTGAAATTGAACCCTTTATTTTTAAAAATTACCAAAGTGAACCCTCTATTTTTAAAAATTAGTAAGATGAACCCTTTATTTTGTATTTGTTTGTAACGCGTCTTACAAAATGATGGTAAATATATAGGAAATTTTGAAGGTTAGAATTTTGTTTCCATATAGATTTTTCGCTCTTTTATTTTTTATAGGAAGATTTTGGTAGGAAATGAGAGAAAATGTGATGTTATTTTTCAAATTATTAATAAGGGGTAAAATTAGCACGTCATGCAAAAATCTTCAAAAAATGGGTCCAAGGGGTGTTGTGTTAATTTTAAAAAACATGAGGGTTTTAAGACACATTTTTATAACAGAGGGGTTTTTATGCTATTTAAGCTTAACACAAGGAATTTTATGAATTTAACTCTTAAAATTTGGATAACGATTGTTTTCCCTGTTAGAATTTATATAATAAAGTTATACATTTATTTGACAAAACGGAGGCTAGGTACAATTTTATCGCAATATTCAACTCTAAATGCCTGGTTGTAGTGTATACATCTTTCACACTTCTGGACAATATAAATATATCTACGAATATGTGTTTGATTTTAGTTCAACCTTGGTAAATGAAAAAAACAGAGGAAATATTAAAATTGTCGATCATAGGAGGAATAATGACTGGGTGGGGATAGAATTTTGAAATTTGCAGTAGAATATTTAATAAAAAAGGGTAAATTTGGGGGAAAAGTTAAAGGAAAATTATAATTTTAGGACTGTATATTGTACCCTCTAATAATTTTAGAATATTAATTTTTTCACTTGCAATTTCAAGATATAAATTTAAGATTTTTGTGGCACATTTAGGACTTTTCACCAAAATATTTGTAAATCTGTCGGAAAATTTACAAAATTGGTCGGAATTTTATCCTATATATGCCACAAAATCTTAAATTCATATCCTGAAATTGCAAATGAAAAAGTTAATATCCTGAAATTGCAAATGAAAAAGTTATTGTCCTAAAATTGTTAGACGGTATAACATACAGTCCTAAAAATATAATTTTTCCAAAAATTAATGCTCACTCAAACTTTTCGAAGTGACAAATATTATGGAACAAAAAAAGCTCCCTAAAACAAGTAATATTATAGCATCGAGGAGTATTCCCTTTTATCTATTACCTTTATTATTGCATGTTCGATGGCGGTTCGGATCTTCTGTTACATAATCGTGTTACATCTCCTGTTACACTCATCAATACACGCCATGTGTATTGGTGAGCGGCCGAGATAAGGAAAGAGAAAAACTAATGATATGGAAAAAAAATATAAAGATTCTCTTTTCTTATCTCGACCGCTCACCAATACACGTGGAATGTATTGATGAGTGTAACAGGAGATGTAACACAATTATGTAACAGAAGATCCAAACCGGTGTGACGGCCCTTGTAAATATAACGTTTTCCAATAACTATATCACTGTGTGGGAACTCAAATAGAACGGAAGACAATTGCCTTGAATTTTGAGGGAAAAGAAAATATATAAATGAGGGTAAACGCTAAAATTAATAGTACCAATGTCCTCAGCAAAGTATGATATTTATTATATAGCAACCAAATGAAAGAATAAAGGTACATCAGTAAGCCATCATTGACTGCAAACACGTATATGCTTAACCCAGAGCTCCATTATTCCAGACAACTAATCAATGGAAGCTCATCTTTATTATAACAATAGACCAAAGTATATATATATACATATATATATTTATATATCTAAGCCTTTTTAAAGACGACGCTAAGGGGCGATTCATTCACCGCCAACCTTCTCTTTCCGTCGTATATGACCCCCCCAATATCCCCGCACACAACCCTACACCGGTTCTCGCACAGCTCCGGGCTCGGGCAATACTGAAGCCTGTAGCTCCTCCTGTTACCATAACCTTCATTCTCAATAATCTTGAACCAGTTGGTCAAAGTCTGTGGCCCCGGATTCCCTTCCACGCCGGCAACTGTCACGAACTGAGGCGCCCCAGCCTGTTGCTGGGAGCCATTGAACTTCCAAACCTTGGATTCCGGGCACCGGGCCGCATCCTGGAAATCGATGAACTTGATGTTTAAATCATCATCTTCTTCGATTTCATTGCCATCGTCGTCGCGGTCCGCTGGATTGAACGTGACGGGCAAGCCGTTGGCCGAGTCGTTGATTGTCTGGACGATTTCGTAGGGGCAACGGCCTTTGTTGGCCTCCAGTGTGAGGCCACCGCCGGCCCCAGGCGAAGGTGGGACGATGTAGTACTGTTGCCCCCGTCGGACTGGTTCCCCGTCGGTGTCGAGCACCGGGTCACAACCCGCATTCCAGAAATTCGAGGCTACAGCCAATAGCAATAACATTGAGGGGAGAAAGGCTTTCATTTTGAAGACTAACTTGTTATGATAAGCTTATTGCTGTGTACAATATGCTTGATCAGATGAGGATATATGGCTGTGTGCGCGGCTATTGGAGTAATGGTAGAGAGATATATATAGATGTTATATCCCGGTGTAAGCCGTGACAAGGATTGGTTTGAAAAGGTATAGTTAAGACTTTTGGAAGTTTGACGGGGAAAATGTTATTGATTTGCTTCTGAATTTTATTCTCAGGACACCTGTATGGGTAAATCCGAAGATTACAAGTTTATTTTCCTATTACGTATCAAAGTGTAAATAAATGTTTTGAACATTGAATTGTATGAGCTTTTTTTTGGTAGATTTGAATTGTATGAGTTTAATTCTCTGCATGTTCAGAAATATGGATGAGGTACGTACAGCTCTAAAGAAACCAAAAAAGTCTCAAAAAAACAATCATTTTTATTAAATTAGCTCACCTTTCCTGGGGTCGATTTGTCATAAAATACCTTTGAGATTAGTATTTTATCTTATATAATATAAAGATTTATATGCATTAAAATTATATTAAATTTATATTAAATTTATACTTTTTATTTATATTATATAAATGTAATAAGTACAAAAATTTTATAAAGTATTTTACAATATATAAATTTTATTTATCCAAATATTATATAAAGTTTATGCTATATATTTTATAATATTCAAATTTACTATATACAATTTTGGATATCTTGCAGAAAATACACACACAAATATATATCTCGAAGTATCTATGCTAAATTCATACTTACAATGAATTTGTGATACGTATACATAAATATTTATAATTAATATTTTGTGTCCAAATTTAATGTATAAAAAAACAATATATAAGGTTTTGGGATTATTGCCATTTTCATCCGTTATGTTCGGGAGTGTATGTTTTTTGCCCATTAAGTATTCACTTTGTAATGTTGGTCCTATGTGTTTTGAAAATATTGCAATTTCAGTCTAATTGCACTAGAATCTGTCGGAACTCGCTGACGTGACGTCACAATTTTATGCGCCGCATCAACAAGTTCCGACGGATTCCGGTGAAAAAAATCGGATTGAAATTGCAATATTTTAAAATAGGCAAAATTGCATTTTTCATCTTGTAACAATGGATGTTTGGTATTTTTTGTCCTGTCCAAATTAAAATTCACAATGTCGTCTTGTATCTTTAAAAAATCCGAAAATTTAGTCCAAAAAAGGACCAAATTTTAGGATTTTTTAAAGATACAGGACGACATTGCGAATTTCAATTTGGACAGGACCAAAAATGCCAACACCTATAGTTACATGACGAAAAATGCTGCAGATTTTGCCTATATTTTAATTACATGTTTTTAATTACAATTAAAAAGAATGCTTAAAATCTCCATTTATGCAGACCACGAGGTTTATCGAAATTCATCAAAAATAAATTAGCATAGTAAACCTTGTGAGAATTATAAAGTGATCATAGTAAACCCTGTACCTCTCCACCTTTAGGTGATTGACATTTCTAAAAATTGATAGGATTTTGGTTCTTAAATATCTAATTTGTCCAATTTTTACCAAATAAATTAGCAAGGAGAAATTGGTATGAAGAGCCTTGCATAACAAAAGAATTAGTAGCATAAACTTCGGAAGATAATTGGAACAGAATTTGGGACAATTACCTTGAATTTTGGTGAGCAAGAAAATACATAAACGAGGTTAAATTAGAAAATTCATTGTATTTGTAAGATAGATATATTTGATCCTTGATGGTGCTACGTTGACGAAACCAGTATTTGTGCTGGTTATTCAAATTTTTGATACATTCGCAGTTAAATAATAAAAGTCGGATATGTCATAGCTAAAGAAGACACAGGTTGCCGCTACTTTTTTTATAGCTTATTAAAAAAAGAAAAGAAAAGAAAAGCTCATACATATATATATATATATATATATACATATATTAAAAATTTAAAATTTGTTCCCTTTAAAATTATAAAAAATATCTTTTGAATTTTATAAATGAAAATGTATTGCATTTTTTGTCCTGTAACTATGAGTGTTTGGCATTTTTGGTCTTGTCCAAATTGAAATTCGCAATGTCGTCCTATATTTTTAAAAATTCGAAAAATTTAGTCTAGAAAAGGACTAAATTTTCGAATTTTTTATAGATACAGGACAACATTACGAATTTTAATTTGGACAGGATCAAAAATGCCAAACACCCATAGTAACAGGACGAAAAATGCAATTTTGCCTTTTAAAATATATAGGATCCAAATTACAGAGAGCATATTTAACGGGCAAAAAATATACACCCCAAATATAATGGACGAAAATGGGAATTGTCCCTAAAGTTTTTAATATAACCAAAAGATATGTATCAAAGTCCATAAATCAACAATACATGTGTGATAAGGCCCGGTTCAATCGGAAATTGAAGGCTTGTTTGTTGAATAACCACCTCATCTAAAAACTTGATACGTCCACATTTATATTTGATTTTGGTATTTATCTTACTGGACTTATCATGCATGTTTGTCTATTTGAGCTTAATTTGTGCGCTAAATTGATTTAAACCATTATTTTGCAGATAAAAATAAAAGGCACTAAAAATGAAGTTAGAAATTGAGTATGTACACAAAAATTTTGAATACTTACCCAGTTCCAACAATCCAAAGAGGCTATGAGTCTGTAATATTCGAATGTACGCAAGATATTTGCGTACGTACTTAGAGTTCATGACAATAGCTACAACTTTCCTTCTTCAAGTAGGATTCTGATTAATAAAGGGATTTTGGGCGATTTTCTACCCTCTTTAAGGCTAGGAAGAGGAACACAAGAGGATATTCACGTTTTTTAGGGTTTAGATGTTAATTTTGAGAGGCTCTTTCAATATCTTCTTGTGGATCTAGCTTTTATTTTTCTTCTTGCTGGACAAAGATTGAAGAGAAATAGAAAAAAGAAACAATAATTCAATCAGAAGCAAGCTTGACACTCAAGATTTCGACCACAATAGTTCTTGTTTCTTCTTCTCTATGAACTCTTTTATATTCTAAGTTTTTGCCTTTAATTTCAGCATGAACAAAATTTCATTCAAGTGTAAGGGATGGTGTTAGTTTTCTTATTTTCTATATATTCTATGAAAATCTTTTAGATTTTAATGATTTCTTGTTTTTATGTGTGAATCTTGTTATTGTTCTTAATGCTTGATTGGGGGATTGGCTGTCTCTAATTTTTGATTTGAGAATATGATTGTGTTTAGAAATAAGTCATGATTGTTGCTCTTTTAAACAAGAATTGATTGATGCTATATTGAATAGAGATATTGGTTCAATAATATTGATTGAGCTTTCAAATTTGTGTTGGAATCTTTATGCATTTATCACTTTTTTGGATTGATTGGGTGAGAACTAGTTAATTAAGGTTGAGAGAGATTTGTATGAAGACAGTCCTATAAGTCTTGGAAAGATTATGGATGTTTTTAGTACCTTGCTTCACACAATAGAGGAATCGTTAAGTTTAGGGATAGGAGTAGAATAGAGATTAGGTTAATGACCCTACCTTTGCACTTGAGTTTAGATATATTGGTTGATTGTTAAAACTTGAATTGTTAGTAGTTAAAGAAACATAACTAGGATTTTAATTGGTTGTAGGGTTTTAAACTAAATTAAAAAGCTCCTATTGTATATATATTACTTGTGTGATTGAGTATACTTGCGCAACCCCAACAAAGTTTAAGTTATTAGAAAGGAAGAGTCAATACTAAAATATTTATTTACATTCTCCAACACACCTCGCACGTGCAAGCAGACTTCTTTCTACATCAAGCCTTGGCACGTGAATTTTTTTTTTTTTTGTCACAAATTAATAGGTGGCGGTGAAATTTGACACGTGACCTTTTATTTTGCTGGCTCTAATATAATGTTGAATGGACCACCTCATCTAAAAGCTTAAGCTATTAGAGGGGGAGAGTCATTATATATATTTATTCATATTCTTCAACACTGTTTCCAACCCCAAAAATAATGATCGTAGGGGTATTAAATGCGAAAACATGTAAAATTCCGATGATAAAGTGCAAGTCGTAAAGTTCGTATGATAATATGTGAAGAACACTAGTAATTTGGATGGGTGTGATGATGAGATGAAAATTGACAAATTATGATAGTTTACCTGGAGAACAGTACACATATATATGGAGAAATACACCAGCTAGGTAAATGAGAACGCTAACTATGAAAACTGACTCGTAACCAATTTACGATTGTAAATTGAGGTAATATAAATTTGAGTTTAAAAAGGGGGAACTTATGGAAAAAACTACATTTGGACACTTGTTTGCTTAGTTCACATTTAAAACAATCGATTTGCGATCACAAAGTTGATATAAAAGTTTCTAAAAAAATTGCAATTAATACGCAAAATCCACAACAACAATTACAACTTCCCTTTGCGAGCAAGATCTGATTGGAAAGAGACTTTGGGCAACTTTCTCCCATCTTTAAGGCAGGAGGAGAAACACAACAAAGACTCTAGTTAATCTAAGCCTAGAGAGGTTTGTATGAGAAAATTTTTGTGATGCTTGAGAAAGATCATAGATATATTAGTTCATTGCTTCACACAATTAGAAAATGTTGAGTTTAGGGATTGGAATGGAATAAAGATTAGGTTAATGAACCTACCTTTGCACTTTATTCTAGTCATATTGAATAATTGTTAAATTTTAATTGTTGGTATTAAAGAAACATAATTAGGACTCATTTGATTAATTAGCTTTAAACTAGAAAATCCACCTCATATTTGATAATTTAGCTGAGTAATAACAAGTCATTTTCGCAGGATAAGTCACAATCTCTATGAGATCAATACTTATTCATATTATATTACTTGTGCAATTACGTATACATGCGCAGCCCTAACAGTTTTCAGCGCCGTTGTCGGGGATTAGTGCATTTGTTTGTGATACTAGCTTGTTTTATTTGACAAAAATTTGTCTGAATTTTTCTTTTTACTTTGTAGGTTTCTTTTTGGTATATAATTACAAGGCCGTGCGGGGTTCACAAGATGAAACTGTTCCTCTTGATCTTAAATCGAAAAGGCCAACAGAAGGAGAACTAGGAAAAAAAAGAGCTAGAATAGCTTCAAGGACAAAATATGGTTGACAATCTTAATGAAGGGGCTAACAATGGCAGCAATCGGAATGCTGCTCAGACTGGTCAAGCAGATGGGAAAACTTTGTTTGATTCATTGCACTACAAGACGAAGGAGCTAGAATTGGAATACAGAGGCCACGAATTGAAGCAAATATTTTCGAGATTAAGCTGGCCTTATTGAATATGGTCACAAGCAATGTTCAGTTTCATGGCTTGCTAAACTAAAATCCTCATCAGCATTTGAATAATTTCTCGGAGCTTTGTGACAACCTCAAAATTAATGGAGCTTTCTCTCTTTTTTCTTTGAAGGATAAAGCTAAAGCCTGGGTCAACTCGGTGCCTAGTGGTTCAATTACAAATTGGGATCAACTGGCTCAAGCCTTTTGACCAAATATTTTCTTCCCGCCAAAACTACGAAGTTAAGGAACGACTCTCTACCTTTTCACAAAATGGTTGGGAGTTGTTATATGAAGTATGGGAGGAGATGCAAAGAGCTAATGAGGAGGTGATCCCATCATGAGCTGCCCAGTGGATGATAGTGCCAACATTTTATAACAATTTGAGTGCAAACACCAAAACACTATTGATGCGGTCGCAGAAGGTTCCTTAATGACCAGAAGAGTGGACGATGCCTATAATTTAATCGAGGAGATGGTGAATAACAACTACCAATGGTCTATGTGTAACAACACGGTACTTCCTATTATTGTTTATATATATGCTTAGATATTGATGCAATTATGATATTGATGCAATTATTGTTATAAAATGTGTGACATGTAAAATATGATAACTATGTTTAGTAAACAATGGAAATTTAAGTTTTTAACATATAAATACATAACACATATAATTTGTGTGTAATTTCTAATTATACTCATAGGAAGTATTTTAATTGTGATAAGATTGATATAAATATACAATATTCAAAGTATAGAGATATGCACATATTTCAAATATATATAATATACTAGAAATTATTTTAACAATTAATATATTAGCATATTTATTTTAACAATTAATATATGCATTTTGAGATATATATATATATATATATATTGAAACATGAAACAACACATATATATATATTGAATATATATATACACATACAATAGAAATGTTTTTTTTAGTATCACATGCAAATGCCATTTGTCTTGTCACTTTCCTTAATAAATGATTTCTTACACCTAGCTATTGAATAAACACGTGTATAAATCTTAATTATGTAGAAAACCACATGTATGGTTAATTTTAAAGAAACTACCACTTCTACCCATATTAAAATAGGATAAATTTAGGGTAAACTTGTACAACCCTATTATAACATTGTAGTGATCATTTTCAATTAGCTCATCACATGTATTGATCATCCTCACTTAGGTTAACACCAAGCACATTAAGGCAATACATATGAAACTAGGGTAAGACTTGGACTATTTAGAGCAACACTTGTATGTGAATTCATTTAATACCATGGTTTGTTGGAAGAACTCATTTAATGTTAGGATAAACTTCAATATAATAATCCTATTTCTTGGGTAAACTACTATCGGACTTGACACCATTTTTATCACACAAAACATACAACACACATGGTCACACACACACGAGCACAATATACACACACACTTACAAATACTCTCTCAAATATTTGCATATTTATATATATAAGAAAGATAATCTACTAAGTTAGGAACTTTGCTTAATTTTCTTAAGTAAAGTTCTTACTTTACTAGATAAAATGTTTTAATATATATGTTGTTCTATGAATACTATTTTTCGTTACAAATTATGCTCTATGCATATAAGCTTAGGTTCTCTAGGATTAATTATGTTCTAGCATGATTCATCTTGAAATTATGATTTCAAAACTATGTTTTATGTGTTATTTAAAATTATGTTCTTATTATGATAATAAAGCATGCTCCTTATGTGTTAAATATGTATTATTTGAAAACTTTGTTTCCATGCTCAGACATTAATGTATTCAGAGTAGATGGGGCTGAGTTCGGCCGGACGACAATGGGCTTGCCAATCTTAAGACGAGTTCTCACCATCCATGGTCCTAATCCCGTCTTACATGGATGGAGCATTCCATGTATGAAGTGGGTCATAGGAAACGGCATACTCTCAAGGTATGGCCACCGGTATAATTGGATGGAATTGATGTGATTCTGTTGGAATATGATTACAAATAATTGTGTGAAAGTGGGAGTTATAAGGAATTGTGATCCCATAGGTAAAATTGTGAAATTATGTGATATATATTGAAAATTGATGTGATTAAAGTGATTATATTTACTTATGTGATTAAGTGATATTCCTACTCAACTATTATGTTGATATTTCCTATGTTTACTATTTTAGGAGAAAACAATATCGGGCATAAGGCTGAAGGGACCCTAAATTCATATGACACTACTAGAAAATCACTTTTAGCTACAAATTTAGACACATATTTGGCAAAAATCTGTGGCCAAATTTAATTACCCACGGCCCTTCGTCAGCCATGGATTAGCAACGGACCATCCGTGGCTGAAGGCTACGAATTTTCAGACACGGGCATTGGCCACGGCCTGGCCATGGCTAATCCGTAAAAAAATAAAATAAATAAATAAATAAAATAATATATTTTCTTGCACTCTATTGGGTTTGGACCATGACCTCATGGTTATACTTGTGGCAACGAACCACTGAGCCACTTGACATGTTTAATTGTGTAGCAATTTTTCTATACTTAACAATAGTCTATATTATATTTTAAATGTAAATTATCTAAATAAATTTTATTAATTTATCTATTTTTATAATATATTAGTTTTACTAATTTTTTATTTATTAACCAATTGTTATTTTTTTATTTCAAATATTTAGGTAAAGTAATTATTTCAACAATTTTTAAATACTAATTTTTTTTTCCTTGTTGTTGAGTAAATTAATGAATAATAATCCTAAATCAATTTAAATATATAAATCAAATATTTGAATTTTTTATTGAATTAGTTATTTAAATTAATTTGTGACAACTTATATCAAATGATTTTTGACTAGTTAAATTAAACTCGATTTATTCTTTTGGTTCATCAATCCAATCAAGTATGGTTCTAACTTTATATTATGGGATAACTTTCATAATTTAATGAAATCATTTATTTTGTTTGGCAAGTAGTATCAGGACCATCGGAGGGGTTGTAGCCACATTTAATCTTACATTCCAAATACATGTTTCATTTTCTTCTTCCTTGAATGAATATACTTCAATTGTAAAGATTTTATCAAGTGTATAATTAAAAAAATAATTTCAAACACATAGTTGTCTAGTATAAATGTGTATTATAAAATAAATAATAAAATATCATCTGAAATACGAGATCTTACTAGGATTGTAGCCTTCAAATATTTTGAAAATTCAATATATATCATGTTATATGTCATGGTCCAATCTTTTTTTTTCCTAATCTTTGTCTTTTTTATATTTTGAAAAGTATTTAGTGATTGAACTAGTAATTTGTTAATTATAACAAATATTTAATAAATTAATAGCAAAAACAAAAATTTATCTAGATAATTTATATTTAGAATTTTGCATAATTTATATCACTTAAGTACAGAAAAAAACTAATTCTTAAACACAAAACTAAAGTGGTATAGTGGTTTGATTCTTTAGTCTCAACTAAGAGGTCAAGAGTTCGAACCACATCAAATTCAAAAACAAAAAAAAATTATCCGTGGCTAACCGCTAGCCACAATTAGACCGGGCTATTAGCCACAACTAGGCCATGGCTAACAAATAGCAACAATCAAGCTGAGGCTAATTTTACACTAAAATGTTGTAATTGTTAATAACATTACACGTTATTAAATTATACATAAAAAATATAATGATCAATTATGAACTTTTAAAACCACATAATTAACATGTATATATATAACAAGTAATTATAATATATGCGCATATATATAGTAAACACAATTGTGATATTATAATAAAATGATAAGTCTAAACAATAATTATGAAACTTAAGTTCTGATTTAACTCAATAGAACGTTATAATATCGTCAAATAATTGAAATGATCATTGGTCGTTCGAATTGATACTCAACACACAAACGTATCATTCAATTATATAACAATTAAAAGATTTATTTGAGTAATAATAGTAAATTAAATTAGGGTTATTATTTGTTATATATAATACAATACTTATGAAAATAAAATACCGTTTGTATTCAAAGAACATATTAAAACGAGAACGAATATAAAAATGAATACTTAAACAATAGAATGGCGACGGATTTAGCCACGGTCTATCCGTGGCTAAATAAAAAAAATTAATTGCCCACGGATTAGCCAGGGCCACCGTGCCAAATTTAGCCACGATCAGGTGGCTTAATAGCCACGGGCAGCCGTGGCTAATCCATGGCTATTGGTCGTGGCTAAATTAGCCACAATCAGGCCGTGGCTATTAAGCAGTGGCTAATTTAGTCACGGCCTGGCCGTGGCTAATCCTTGGCTAATTTTTTTTTTCATATCCGTGGTTAATTTGTTGCTATTCCGTGGCTAAGTTCAGTTTTTCTAGTTGTGACGCTTTTAATTAAGTTGAATAACTAGAAAGTTGTTATTGTACTATTTTTATTAGTTTGCCTTTTGTTTTTGTATAAAATAAAAGGTATGTATATTGTAGCAATGACCTTATAGTGTTAAACTTGAGAATATTTTTGTATCTTTATATTTTGAATAGCATTTTAAAAAAGAAGTCCGTGTTTGTTACACTATGGAAACAACTAACCAAAAGAACCAAGATGGGAGGGTGGAGTTGTTGAGCTTAACACCATCGTATCTTACCAAGCTGGTAGGTAAGTGGCTCTGAACTCATACAAGCTGGATTCTTTGAATGGTAAGGGCTGTAAATGCTATTCCTAAATTATCTTGTGAATTTTTTTGGTGATGTTAATCATGTTTCTATTAACTGTTCTTTATGGAGTTTTGTTTCTTGTTGATGCTAGTGAATAGGTTAGTTTTGTAGGAGTGAATTTCCATGGAAATATATAGGGTAGACAA
>CM047881.1:6220621-6233037 GCA_026212405.1 Petrea volubilis
TTCTTTGCATTTAGGCTTGGGCTTATGAGGCTGTCCCTGCTTTTGAGAACATCGGGTTTCCCATGGTTCCAGATGACGATGATCCGTTGTTGCCACTTCCAAGAATTGTGAGGTGGCATTCCACAAAATCGGAAAAGTTGCCTTTTGAGATGGTTGAAGATGCAATCTCAAAATGCAAAGAGGTGGTCGTGCGTCCCTTCCTACACCCAACAAAGAGGGAGTTGAGAGAGCCTTACATGAGATTATTTGATGATCTGCAAGAGATTTCTGACGATCTAATCGATCAACTCACTCGAGACTTGGAAGGGATTACAGAATTGAGGTCTCCTTCTGAGCATGATGCGGACTTAATTGAGTTTAAACGCGAAGGGGCGCCACATTTCCAGCATCATGAGGAAGCGACAGTCTCAAGAACCCCACCTCCCTCCCCAAAACCAATCCTGAATAGAACTCCTGCCCCCAAACCAAGCCTGCCTCTTGAGGAAGACATTCGTCCACCATCATCGTGTGCACATCACGATGAAATAATGGAACAATTGAAATGCATCAACGAGCAAGTCACTTCAGCTCAACCCAAGGAAGTGAGGGAGTCTCCATCTTCATCGTGTGCACATCATGATGAAATCATTGAACAACTGAAGTCTATGGGGTGTTGAACATACAGAATCAGCATTGGGTTGCCGTCGCATGGATTTTGGATAAGGGGGAAGTGCATGTTCTAGATTGCAACAATAAAGTTTGTCGGGGTCCAGAGCTTAAGAAGCTGCTCGCACCAGCATGTTTATTATTCCCCAAAGTCTTGAGAGAGACGGGTCACTTTGGGGCGTTGGGCAAGCTGCTTGAACAAAAATGGAGTTTACATCTAGACAAATGTCCATTTAATAAGCGAAGGTATTTGTTTTCTTTTTTATGTAATGTATCACATTTCCTCTCTTCTTTCTTTTTGTAATATATGTGCTTCATATATTTTTGCAGTGGGGACTGTGGGATGTATGCATTAAAATTCATTGAATTTCACTTGACCGGCACCGCGATGGACAAGTTGAACGACGATAACATCATGGAGTTCCGGAAGCGGTTAGCTGTTGAAATGTTCTTTGGAAAAATGGATCCACTTGTCCCTACTTGAAACACTGTAAAATTGCTTCTGTGTAAATTTTGTAAATTGTAATTGTTTTTTGAGATGTGTAAATATTGAGGTGTGTAATTGTAATTGTAAATTTTGTAAATTGTAAATATTGAATCATAATATTTATTGAGATGTGTAAATATTGAATCATAATAATCGATCAAGCGAACTTGATAATCGATCAACCGATCACAACAAGATTTAGAATATTGCAAAAATCGATCCATCGATCTTTATAATCGATCTATCGATGACTATAATCGATCAACCGATCACAGCATGACTTGAAAATGTTATCCAACAACAAAAATCGAACAATCGATCTTTGTAATCGATCAAAGCGATCACAACAAGATTTAGAATATTGCAAAAATGGATCCATCGATCTTTATAATCGATCTATCGATTCTTGTAATCGATCAAGCGATGACTATAATCGATCAACCGATCACAGCAGGACTCGAAAATGTTATCCAACAACAAAAATCGAACAATCGATCTTTGTAATCGATCAAGCGATCACTACAAGACCAGTATTTGAACAAACAATTAATCGATCCATCGATCAAAGAAATCGATCAACCGATCATTATACGACCAATATTAACAAACACATAATTGATCAATCGATCAGTGTAATCGAACAAACGATCACAACAAGATGAATATTATGGAACAATCGATCGATCGATATTTTAATCGATCAAGCGATCACTACAATAATATATATGTCATACTATAATATATATAATATACAATAATATGTCATACTACAAACACATAATATATATGTCATACTATAGATATATATATTTTTATATTATGATTAGATATATATGTATTATGTATGTATTGCAATTGTATATATATGTCATACTATAGTATGATTAGATATATATGTATTATGTATGTATTGAAATTGTATATATATGTCATACTATAGATATATATATTTTTATATTATGATTAGATATATATGTATTATGTATGTATTGCAATTGTATATATATGTCATACTATAGTATGATTAGATATATATGTATTATGTATGTATTGCAATTGTATATATATGTCATACTATAGTATGATTAGATATATATATATTATGTATGTATTGAAATTGTATATATATGTCATACTATAGATATATATATTTTTATATTATGATTAGATATATATGTATTATGTATGTATTGCAATTGTATATATATGTCATACTATAGTATGATTAGATATATATGTATTATGTATGTATTGAAATTGTATATATATGTCATACTATAGATATATATATTTTTATATTATGATTAGATATATATGTATTATGTATGTATTGCAATTGTATATATATGTCATACTATAGTATGATTAGATATATATCTATTATGTATTGCAATTGTATATATATGTCATACTATAGTATGATTAGATATATATCTATTATGTATTGCAATTGTATATATATGTCATACTATAGATATATATATTTTTATATTATGATTAGATATATATGTATTATGTATGTATTGAAATTGTATATATACGTCATACTATAGTATGATTAGATATTTTTATATATATCGATGGATCGATGTTTATTATCGATTGATCGATATGTATTGATAAAATAAAATTAGAATTGTCGATTGATCGATATTTTTACTCGATTGATCGATACATTCATCGATCGCTCGATTTTTGTTTATCGATTGATCGATACATTAATCGATAGGTGCATCGATTGATCGATTTTTTCGTCGATTGATCGATATTTATTTCCTTATTAAATTCTTGATCGATTATGTATGTATTGCAATTTTATATTTTTATATACATTGTGTCGATTGATCGACTTTTTTCTTTGCTTTAAGGCGTATAGATATCGATCCATCGACAAATAATGTCGAATGATCGATTTACATTGTCGATTGATCGACTTTTTTTTTTTTTTTTTTTGTGGTTCCAACACTTGTGCTTCTGAAACTGGTCAGAATAAGAGGAATAGATATATCGATCAATCGATAACTTATGTCGATTGATCGATGAAATGTGTCGATCGTTCGATATTCCAGGTCGACTGATCGACTTTTTTCTTTGCTTTAAGGCTTGGCCTTCAGAAATTGGACAGAATACAAGTGGAGATATCGATCAATCGACATAATATATCGATCGATCGATATTTTGTGTCGATTGATCGATATAATATGTCGATTGTTCGATATATAAACACAAGAATTTGATTCAAAATAGACTTTTGATGATCAACTTGAAATTCCCTGTATTAAAAGTAGTGATATTTACAGGCACAAACTTGATCATAAACTACAAATTGTAAGGGGTTCTTTGCAGGTTCCTTTCTTGTGACCTGGCTTATTGCATCGTCCGCACTTGTTCTTCTTCTGATGAACCTCACAAGCAGTTGGGATCCTCTTGACTCTTTTCCTGCCTTTTGATGGATTCACATGAGGAGGATCAATGATAATATCTTTTATCGATTCAGGAACCACCCACAAATCCTCCGAAGGAATAGGATAGATTGTTTCTGCATAAGCATGCAAAAACTCATCAGTTCTATATGTAGAAGAGCATGCTGAGTACAATCTCATACCAAAATCGGGCAAATTCTGATGTCTAAAAGCAGCTATGGCATGAGGGCATGGGACCCTATCAATATCAAATACTTTACAGCTGCATCGATTATTGTTAAGATCAACAACAACATTCGGACCGTAGCCACGCACATGGTACTCATGCACGTTGAGTTGTACAACGTCAAGAGATGCTGAGTTTTCCAAACTGTCACGAAGTTCACTTTCTTTTGATGGAACCAATCATGTATTGCATTTAACCATCTCCGTACGACGCTCACAAAACCACTCTGACAAGATTTGTTGGATTGCGTTAAAAAGAGCATCAATTGGAAATTCCCTTTCGTTTAGAAGTCTTGAGTTGATAGACTCCGCAATATTAGTCGTCATAATATTATACCTATTACCAGGAAAATAAGCTCTACTCCAACGCACGAAGCCAATATCTTTTTCGAGGTAGTCAGCCACTTTACTTTTAAGTTGGCGTATTTGGCTGAAATGTTGTTGGAACTCACCAACTGTGTAAGATTTAGCTGCCGAGTAATACAGATTAAGGATATCACCGCATCTAAACTTTTGCTTCAAGTTCTCGGCAATGTGTTTCATGCAATATCCATGATGTGCTAAAGGATAAACACGTTGCACAGCCTTCTTGATAGAGCCGTGTCTATCGGATATTATGCATATCTCGTGACTATCGGGAATTATATCTTTTAGATTTTTAAAAAACCACTCCCATGAACGGTCATTCTCAGAGTTAACCACAGCCCATGCAATAGGATAAATATGCTTCTCACTGTCTTGTGTAGTGGCCACTAGCAATGTACCGCCATATTTTCCTTTAAGAAAGCATCCATCAACAGCTATTACCTTCCTCATAAATGAAAAACCACGTATGCATTGGCCAAATGCTACAAAAAAGAAATGAAATTGATTTTTAGAGTCGACCACCAAATCTGTCTTGGTTCCGTTATTTTCTGACTCCAACATGAAACGATAGGCCTCAAGAACTGCATACCCATGCTCTGCTGTTCCCCTCACAAAATCCTTTGCAAGTTGTCGCCCTCTCCAACATTTCCAATAACTCACAGAACATCCTAAATTTTTTTCTACATAAGTCTTCACTCCGCTAGGTGTGAGTCCTTCCCCTTTGACAAATTGGTCCTTGACACATTCTCCTATGAGATTGGCCGATGCTTGGGGATGTTGGCCTGATATATGATCCAGCCCACATGTGTGCTCACTAATATATTTCTTGACAATAAATTTCTCCGAATTCATATACTTACAACAACGAATCCACCACTTGCATGTTGGGCTCACACATGCTACAACATATAATGATTTGTTTGATCTTTTGACGGAATACTCAAACTTTGCTTTCACAGCAATGAGTTGAATTTTTCTTACTACTTCGGCTTTGTTATTAAACAAACACCCCACTTGAAACTCCGACCTATCATCAAACGAATGTCGTGATTGACTTCCTATCACGCTCCTATCACTTGAAACATGATCTTTATAAATGGGTTCTTCTGCGACATCAAAATCCACTTCAAGTAGTTCTTGAGTCATAGCGACATCTTCGTGGACCATAACATCATTGTGAAGCAGTTCCTCTGTGTATTGCTCCTCCACATTGTCATTGTCACCAATTGATGTACAACCATATACTGGATTTTCATTGTTCAAATAATTGTCATTATTGTAAAAGTTGAAACCATCAATATTCGACTTGAACACCGACACTTTTAGAATTGGTCTCCAACCCTCACTAGCAACATCAGCAAAGTATACCTTCAAATCATCGTCCGACTTTATTTCAGCTGGATGTGTTATGTGTGGTGGAGGAGGTGCATTTGTTATCATATACTTCACATTAACATTAGCCCGTGAACAACTTAGTTGCCCCTTCTCAATAATTTTATCAATCAAGCTATTGAAAGAAATGTCTTTAGTAACAACAAGAGGTGTCGTTACTTTGCATTTCCCTGTCCACTTATAACAAGCCTCTTCTTCTACCCACTCGCCAAATTCAACACCTACAACAAATTCTTCCGCCATATTTGCTGCCAAATACCTATATTATAAGATAACAGAAATGCAAAATTATCACGAGCGCCAAAAAATAATAATAATAAAAACGATCGATCGACAGAAAACAAAGGATCGATTAATCGATATAACATGGTCGATTAATCGATTCAAAGATAAAAAGATCTATTAATCGATATATTATGGTCGATTAATCGATGACAAACACATCGATTAATCGATATCAAATGGTCGATTAGGCGATAAAAAGACAAGAAGATCGCTTAATCGATATCTTATGGTCGATTAATCGATATATGTGGTAGAAGATCGATTAATCGATAAATGTGGTCGATTAATCGATCACAAATACATCGATTAATCGATATAGGATGGTCGATTAAGAGATCGACCATTCACACAAGATCGCTTAATCGATATCTCATGGTCGATCAAGCGATCACATGCATCAAGAGATCTCTTAATCTTTAAGTTACGGTCGATCAATCGATCACACAAGGTTTAACTGTTTCACTTCCCTGTGCACGGGATCGCCATTAATGGTGAACCACCAACCCAACTGTCGAATTAATGGTTATTTTCCAAAACCCATTATGAAATGATGCAATAATGGTGCTCTATACAGAATGTACTACTCAAATCTAGTATTAAAACCACAAAAAAGGGCGTTCTTACCTTAAGTAGTTAAGTCTTTTTTGTGAAGAAACTCTTGTACAGTTTGTCTACCCAATGAAATCGCAGGTTGTCTGAGAAATCGCAGGTTGTCAATATTCGACTACAATGTGGAAGGAAAAATACTACCCAAAGAAATCGCAGGTTGTCTGAGAAATGAGATGAGGGGGTTTTGATCGTGGGTTGCAATATTCTTGGTTTTAGGGGTTAAAATATAATGTCTAAAAGTTAGATGATTATTTATCTAAATCTCATTTAATTAGAGTTAATAAACAAAAAGGCTATCTAGCTAAAGATTAAAACTTGAGGGCTATTTAATTAAAAAGAAAACTTGAAAAGGCTATTTAACAAAAACGCCTGGGGATACCTGGAGAACGAGCAAGCGTATTCTATCTAGAAGTCGAAACGTGATTTCGACTTTATTGGAAAATAAAATATGCTAATAATTTTTTAAAGAAAAGGTGAAAATTTTAGCGCTTGTTTTTACCGCACAAAAAAGCCCATTCTAATTTTTTGTTCTAAAATCTTGGTTATGCAAAAATAAAATAAAATAAAATAATAGTGATAATTTTCTAAACATTTATCTCTATATATTTTCTAATTTAAAATTTAAGAGAACACTTTTGCTTAAAATTTGATTAATTGTGTCATTTCTAAATTCTAAAAATTTAAAATTATTTTACATGTTCAAATTTTCTTATTATTACTCACTAATTAGTTCGACAAAATCAAAAAGATTTAGTTTATCAATTTCCCGGATAAATTGAGATGATAAATAAATTCCTCCATGCCGATGAGGCCTAGCTCAACTGGTAAAGCTGAGGCTCCAAGATTCTAAAGGTCTTGGGTTCGATTCCCACCGATAAATGTGTGGACTTTATTTCTACCTTTATGGTAGTTTATTATCCTATTTTAATAATAGTTTATTGTAATAGTTTATCTATAGTTTGTGAATGATATTGTTTGAAATATGATGTAATAGTTTGATTTGTACTCGAAGAGTCATTAATGTAATCCGATGATATGTATTCAAAAAAAATAAAATAAAATAAATTCCTCCATATCAGTTAATCCAATTAGTTACTTTTTCAAATTCAATTAGTCATATTTCTCAATTTAATTTAACTAAATGGTTGATTTTCCTGATTTAATTAGCCAAATTGGTCGATTCTCATTATCTAATTCAACCAATTAGACATTTTACCTTATTCGGTTGAATCGACTGATCAATTCCTCCAATTCAATTAAATTAAATGGTTAGATCTTCAAATTCAATTGAACTAATTAGTTAGTTTATCCAATTGAATTGAACCAAACAATTAGTCCCTCCAATCGAATTGAGCCAATTGGTTGGTTCCAACATTTCAATTGAACTAATCGGTCACCTCCCTCAATTCAATTAAACTAATTGGTCAATTCTCATTGTTTAATTAAACCAAATGGTCAGGTCCCCCAATTCAATTGGACTAATTGATCAATTTTCCCAAGTTAATTGAACTAGGCAGTCAATTCCCCTATTTCAATTGATCAGTTCCCATTATTTAATTGAACCAATTTGTTAATTTCTCCAATTCAATTGAACTAACTGGTACTTCCCTCCATCAGTTAAACTGTTTGGTCAAAACCTAATTCAATCGAATGAATTGGTTAGCCCTCTCAATTCAATTAAACCAATTGGCAAATTCTCATTATTTAATTGAACTAATTGATCAATTTCTACAATTCAATTCAACTATTCGGTCAAATATCCCAATTCAATTAAATCAATAAATCAATATTCCCAATTGAATTGAACTAATTGGTTAGTTCCCCTAATTCAAAAATTTCAAGTGTGTGTGCTCCCAAAGTATATGCAAACTTTACTGAAATGCAAATTAAAATATTAATATAATAATATATTTGTCTCATATTCGTCCGTAAACGTTAAACTCTACTTTATTAAATATGAGATGGGTAATAGTCTTCAACAATAAATACGTATATATATTATGAATATTTTTTCAAGATTATGACGAAAAAATTGGCTCAATAAAATTCATACGGATAACATAAATTAATAAAAATACGACTATAATACTGATGTGAATAAAGTATTAAGAGCTAAAAGTATAGGTTATTTGATGGTTTTTTTTTTCATATAAATATGCTTGTAACAAGTTAATTTTGTATTTGTTTTTCAAAATTTAATTTTGTAACAAGTTTAGTATTTGTCACAAAAAGAAGAAAAACATTTTGTGACAAACACTATAATTATTTGTAACTAAACTTCCTCTTTGTTACGAATAATGAAAGTTTTAGTAACAACATTTTCTTTTTGTAACAACTAGCAACTTCTGCACGCGGTTCCCACGTGCATAAGTTCTTCTAAATATAATAATGTTGTTGTTTATAATTTTTTTAGTATCATTCGAGGTCACTTATACATTTCTACTATGATTATAATAAGTACTACATTGTATGAGTAACTTCGAGTTTGTCTATGACTTTAGCACTACTTGTACGACTTTTAAAACTTTGGCATCCTTAATTCCAAAAAAGTCCAATAAAGCTACCATAAGCGCCAAAATTGCGAAATAATATATAGAATTCGAATGTTCAATATGCCTCATAGCTTCAAGTGGCATTAAATTATGAATACTTGCATCCCTTTCCATTCTTAAAGTACATGTACAGTAGAAGAGAATCAATTTTGTTGCAAAAACACTTCTTCAACCTGAAAATAAAAGTACAATACGATTAGATGACTATGAGAATTTAAAATGTTGTCCAAATCCAAGGCCAAAAAAAAAGAAACCTAACTAAAAAATCTAAATAATAAAGAGTACATTGTGGTGTATATATCACAATCAATGAAAGGAGTCACACATTCATAATGAAAGTAAAGTTTCATTATTGTAACAGAGAATGATGGAGGCTTTGAGGTAAAAGCATTTAAGTAATTATTCATTTTTCAGAAGAAAAACAGAAAATAGAAGACGGAATTTTTCTAAAGATGGGGATGGTTTTGGAGGGGTGCAGGGCAAGGAGGAAAATTATTAAAAGTGGAGAAATGCGTAAAGGGATTCTCTAGACCTTTGAGATTTAATTCAATTGGAGGGTAGAGAGAGAGAGAGAGAGAGAGAGAGAGAGAGAAACGTGGAGAGATGGTGGAGAAACAGGAGTGGAGAGAGAAAGGGACGTGGGTTAGTTAAACATGGATTTAATTCAAAGTCGCATATTACAATTTACAATTTTAACCTCAGTCCATGTATAATATGAAAAATATGGAAGGATAAATTTTGGAATTACAAAAATTGGTATCCGAATTACTCATAATTTATTAAGAATGTTCAATTTTACCCTTTGCATTGCATTTGTGTTGCGGTTTCACTAAATATTAAAGGGAGAAAATCGTAAAATGTAAAAAATAACCGTCATTTGAGACACAAAATCAACTTTCTTTTTATAATAGTATAGATAATTACGTTTTGTTGCCAAAAAGTGACTTTTTTGTGACAATACTGACTTCTTGTAACGAGTAGTTAGCATTGTCACCTAAAAGATAATTGTCGTGACAACAATTATATTTTGTTACCATAAGTCTACTTTTTGTAACGAATGCTACATTTGTTACCATTACATTGTTACTTAAACTACCTTTTTTTGTAGTGATATCTAATCTTATATGTATGTAATATATCGAATCATATATTATATATATCAATATATAGAATATACATATATTAGTTAGGTATAGCAAAAACTAATTATTAAAAAAAATTTAAAGTGGTGTACTGGTTTAATGCTCTAACTTCAATTAAGAGGTCAAGAGTTCAAACCATACTTGGTGCTAAAAAAAAAAAAACTTGGCCACGGATTTTTAGCCACGGCCTAATCTGTGGCTAAAAATTGGCGCCAAATTTCACGCCAAATTTAGCCAACAAAAATAGCCACGGATTGGCCGTGGCTAATCCATGGCTAAGTTTTTTTTCATTTTTTTTTAAATCCGTGGCTACGTCTTGGCTGTTAGCCACGGATTTTTTTCGTGGCTATATGCAATTTTTCTAGTAGTTTCCAAACAAAAGGGAAATCAACATGAGTTGGTTAGCATCTCTGTTTGAGAGGGAGCTTGTGCATGCAATGGTTATCCATTAAGCACAAAATAGAAACATAAAATGGCATTCTAGGAAAGAAAAGCATAAATATCCATAACCGAAAAAGACCATTTCTAAGGATTTTAGCAGAAAAACGCGAGCTCTTACCGCTACAATGATTATGGGAATGTCTTCCATCATTTTGGTCTCTCGAACTTTCACTTTTGATATATGTAAAATCTATATGCTGGATGCAAATTGTTAAAATAAGATCTTAACCACTTTTCACCCCTTTTACATGGGCCGTTCTTAACCAAAACGCAAAAAGAAAAACATAACTATTAGTGCCTACTTACATGTCTAACATCAATTAAGTATAAATAATGATAGAATTAAACTCAAAGGGTGAGTAGGAGAGAATGAGGAAATACAAGAAGTAGAAGTTAAATTCCAAAGCCGAATGAATGAAAATGCCCATGACATGACAGCAACAATATTAGAAATAGAAGTTAAATAGGTCTTTACCCTTCTCTCCTAACATGACAACAATAGTAGTCACGATAATGACTTTCCAATCATTGTTCCACATAATAGAAACAAAGGAAATATATAAGGCTGAAAATGAATTAATTAGTAAACTTACTAAACTTACACTCTCCTGCCATGACCACAAATGAAACGTCCTCCTTCCGATGGATCTAATTTGAATAATTTAGTAATACACATCTGAAGAGATAAAGAAGTCAGACATAAAGAGAAAGTCTAGATGAAATTGAGGGTTCTTATATGTCAAAGGTCACTAGAGAAATATAACATTAGACTAAATCTCATGTACAAAAAAAAAATAAATAGAAAAAGAAGAAGAAGAAGAAGAAGAAGAAGAAGATAATATGGGCAAGGAAACTAAAGTTTCGAAAATAAGCTCCATCAAGTACAATAGAAGTGCCTTAAAATTTGATGGAGCAATTAAATATTTTAGTAGTTTTCAACTAAAAAGAATTTCTAAATATTTTTGTTTTGATGGAGCATTAATATATGGGCACTAGAAGTGCATAATAATTTTCTTAATTTCTACTGGCACCTTTCAACTAAAATTCAACAAGAAATAAGCTTCTTGTCCACTAATATTGCTTAAAATAGAGGGGGCACTACCACATAAATACCTTCTCAGAAGTCTCAGGGAAATTCTAGTTATTTGATTTCATATTACTGTTTGGGATTCAAAACTGAGCTATGAGTTACTTACAAGCAATTTACATGAATTAAGTACATATTTCACTAGTATAGCTATCAAATTTTGATTCGAGATCAACATACCTTATCAAAAGAAATTGAACGACATTAAAAATGAAAAGTGCCTTATAGCAATCAAGACAAGAAAATTACCTATTGAGCTAATGACACTAACGTCATTTTCCAAACTTCAGCTTCTCTAGAGTCAATGAAAGGTAGCACGACGTAGGGATGCTAACGAGATGAATTGAGCTGAGCCATGGCCTTTTTTTTCAGGCTTGAGCTCGAGCTCAACAAGCCAAGAAACAAGAGGCTCAAGCTCCGGCTCGAGTTATGTTCGAGCTCGGCTTGTTGGGCTCGAATTTATGAATAAACTATAGGCTCGAGCTCAAGCTCGAGTTTAGAAATTAATATATTATTCATAATTATATATATAATTATATAAAAATAAAAAAAATATTAAAAAAAAGCTTGTGAGCCGGTTCACGAGCCTACGAACAAGAATGACTTGGCTCGAGTTTAGCTCGAAACTTAAACAGGCTCGGCTCGGCTCGAATTATTCGAATTCGAGCTCGAACCATTATCGAGCCGGCTCGTCAGGCTCACGAGTAGGCTCGATTCGTTGCATCCCTAGTATTAGTAGCCTTCACTTATGCTCTGTTAATC
>CM047881.1:6233537-6304878 GCA_026212405.1 Petrea volubilis
AGCATGTTCGGTTCGGTTTTCAGTTTTTTCGGTTAAAAAACCGAAAAAAACCGAAAAACCGAAAAACCGAAAAAAAAACCGAAAATAAAAAATATTGTGTAATCTATGGAACAAATGTAAGAAAAACCGAACCGAACCGAAAACCGAAACCGAACCGAACCGAACCGAAACCGAACCGAAAATCGAACCGAAAATAAGGAAATTGCATGCTTTTATTATTATTATCATTATTATTATTTTTTTTTACAATTATTTCGGTTTTTCGGTTAAAACCGAAAAACCGAACCGAAAATTTCGGTTAAAACCGAACCGAACCGAATACATTTCGGTTCGGTTTTCGGTTTTCATTTCGGAAAACCGAAAATTTCGGTTAACCGAACCGAAAAACCGAAATATGCGGTTTTAACCGTTTGAACACCCCTATCAATAACCATCAATCTTACCTATATCACTTTGTTCTGTAACCTTTGGTAGGTCACAAACCTCATTCCATATTTCACGTCCACTCAATTTGGGAGGTGGAGGATCATATTCAGTTCGAGTCTTTTTAACCCCGGCTTATCCCTCCTGTATAGGTGATTCATGTCTAGGAATTGTCGGTGACAGTCAAACCAACTATTTTTTTGACCATGCTTTAATGTGACTGCCTTGCTGTAACATATATAGTATGAGCAAGCTAGTTTACCAGCAGTCATCCAACCTGATAGCATCCTATATGCTGGAAAATCGTTAATAGTCTACAAAAATGCAACTCTCATTTGAAAATTTTGCTTAGATGACTCATCGTATGTGGGTACCTAGGCATCCCACAACTCTTTCAGCTCATCAATTTATGGTTGCAAATATACATCGATATTAGCCTTTGGATTTTGAGGCCCGGGTATGATACATGTCAAGAACATGTAAGGTATTGCCATACACATTTCTGGAGGTAAATTGTAACGCGTGACAATGGCTGGCCAACAAGAATACCGTGATACTAATTGAGAATATGGAGCGAACCCATCAGCACACAAAGCTAGCCCCACATTTCGTTGTTCTCGTGCAAATTCAGAGAATTCTTGATCAAAGTGTTTCCAAGCATTCTCATTTGATGGATGACACATAACTCCATTTGGTCGATGATTCTGTGCATGCCATCTCATATCAAGTGTAAACTCATCGAGGAATATAAACGTTTTAACCTAGGAATCAGGGGCAAGTAGTGCGTTCTTTTAACGGGAACTTGTTTTCTCCTAATTTTCCTCCCTTTAACAATAGGTTGATACCTTGGAGCACCACAGAATTTACACTCAATGCCATTGTCATAGTCTTTATAGTATAACATACAACCGTTGACGCAACAATCAATTTTTTAGCTAACCAACCCAAGTTTCTTCATCAGCTTCTCCACCTCATAGAAAGTAGTTGGAATACTATGGCTTAACGGACTTCGTTCAGACATTAACTGAAGAATTCCATCAATACCATCATGTGACATATTATAATCACTTTTGATGCTCATTATTCTCGCAGTGACAGACAATTGTGAATGAACTTCACATTCAGGCCGAACGAGTTGGTTATACTCATTCAAAAGATCATAAAACCTTTAAGTTTTTGAGTTAGGAGCCTCATCATTAAACCTTCGCTGATCATTTGCATCCCCAACTACAACTTCGTGCTCTTTGAAATGTGAATAAGAACCACTAATGTTTTGTCTGGCAGCATCAAAACACATCTCGACATATCTTCCTAGCAGATCTTCATGGCTAGTATGCCAAGTATTGGATGAATCATGATCGAAACATGGCTACTTGTCTGTGGAGGTTCTACCTCCTCGTGATCTGTCTAGCACCAATAATTTGGTTTGAAGCCATGCTGATAAAGATGATACCTCACATCATCTTCCAGCAATAAGCTACATTTCCTTAAACATTTCTAGCATGGGCATCGAATCACTGCCTCCAAAAGATATTCATGTATACCCTTAGCATGTAGTATAAACAATTAAACCCCAGTAACAAATTCAGGATTAAGGCCTCCATGTACAAGTAGGAATAGCCCTAATGTACATCCAACTCCTATGCGGAGGAATATTCATCTACATAAGTTCAAGGAGTTGTTAATTTGTTTTAATTAAACTATAAACTAACATTATAAATGCTATCTCATACAAATGGTATCTATATATATACTTGCTTGACTTGAGAAGATTGCTCACACAAATTGCATATTAGATATGAAATAATAATTTTAAATTTTCTAAATTACAATTTTAAATCATAGTTCTTATTAATGAAGTCCTACCCAACCATATTAATATCTTATTAATAAAAGACACTTTCATTAATTATTTTCATGAATATGAAATGGAAGTGTATAAGACTTATCTTCATTAGCTAGGTTCATAATTTTATTGATTCAAAGGTTTAAAAGAATGCTTTTACAAATTTAATAATTAATTAACTACAAAAATATGCAGTTGATGAAGAATATCTTGGCATGAACAAACCTACAGAATGTATTTGGAAGAAATATTTTGTATTCACATCTAATATGCAATTTGTTTTATAAAAACATATTCATATCCCAATGAATATCCCAATTTCTTCATGCAAGATATTCATCAACTACATATATTATCCCAATGAAGAACTGCAAAAATCATATTCAAACTAAAATAAAAATCAATTTCAAACTTAAATCATGTTCAACACAAAAAATAAAAAATAAAAACATACCTTTACAACTACATATATTACAACAATCAACTACAATATCATTCACAACATATATATATATATATATATATATATTGTAGTTCATCAACTACGTATATCATCAACTGCATATATACAACAATCCAATACTTATATTTTTCATCAACTACATATATACAACAATCAACTACATATATTTTTCATCAACTACAACAATCAATTTTTCATCAACTACTACACATTACTAAAATAAAAATCATATTCAACCTAAAATCATAATCAATTTTTCATCAACTACATATATTATCACAATGAAGAACTAAAAAAATTATATTCAAACTAAAATAAAAATTAAATTCAAACTTAATTATGTTCAACACAAAAAATAAAAAATAAAAATCATACCTCCACAATAACTCCTTCCTAATGTATTTTTTTTGTATTCTTTTCCTCCTAAGAGTCAATAAAAACAACAACAACAACAACAACAACAACAACAATATAAATCATAAATATATTTAAAATTTTCCAAAAAATAAAAAATTAAAATGAAGAAAAGGGGGCTTTGGGGGGGGGGGGGGGGATTGTGGGATTAGGGCTGTAGGGTGGTGTTTTGGGGAGGGAGGTCGGGGAGGATAGTGGCGACCCAGATCTGGTTTTGGGGCCGCCGCCAGAGCCGGAGATGGGGGGAGGTCGAGGGCCGCCAGTTAAAGGGGTTGGAGGGTGACTGCCGGCGATTGTTTGGCAACAACAGCGCCGGTGCCGAGGAGAGAGAGAGAGAGAGAGAGAGAGAGCATACCTAATGGGAGTAGAGGGAAGAATGGGGTTCATTCAAATTTTTACTTAGTTAAAAACAACTTATTAACCTATTTTTTTTTACAAAAATATATTTTTTTTACACAAAATTAGGATTTTTTAATAATTACAAATAATATTCAAACATTTTAATTTCTATTAAATTCAATTTATTTAATCTTATTTTTTGAATAATTCTATTATTTTTATTTTCGACATGTATATCTATAATAATTTTTGATCATCAAAATCATTATTCAACTAATATATCATTTTTAAATTCTAAAAATTTAAAATCATTATAGTCATTAATTACTCTTGAATAATTAAAATGGTGAAATAAAAATGATTTAGTTAATCAATTCCTCAAAAATCAATTGTATAATTAATTGAACTCGTAAGTTAAATGAATAAATTAATTGTTCAAAATATTCTCTTAATTCAATTGAATCAACTATTCAATTTCCCAATTGGTCCAATTATTCAATTTCATCAATCCAAATCAACCAATTACTTAATCCTCCCAATTAAATTTGATCAATTACTCAATTACCGTAACTCAAATGGATCAATAACTAAATTCTCACAATTCAATTAAACAATAAATAAAACAGGGACTAATTCAACTGATCCAAGATCTTCCATGACCACAACCAATCTTTATTCTCTTTTCAAATCTAACTTGTTCTTGTATTATACAACAAAAAATACAGAACGCAAATATTTCACCTACCTTGGAGGGGCCGACACTTAAGCGGGCGACACGTCAGAAGGCATCAAACGGGCGTTGGTGTTAGACAGCGGTGTGGAACTCGGATGGCTAGGTACGGTTCTTTTTTTCCTTTAATGACGATCAAAACAAGTAGATTGCATAGAGAGAAATAAAAAAGATCTTCATGCCTTGAGAGTTGAGACTTGAGAGATGTTGTGAGACAGAGAAAATGGCAGCCTTATTTCAATTATAAAAACAAAAAAAAATGATTTAAAAAAAATCGAGTAGGCTTTCAAATATGGTCGTGTTTGAGAAGAGGGAGATTAAATATCGGTAATGAGAGGAGAGAGAAATTAATTATAATAAAGATATGTATAAATTATAATACTAATAAATATAATTATAAAGATAGTATAAATTATAATATTAATAAGAATATGTGTTAATTTACATACAGAATTTTGCGAAAAAAGAATTTTAAAAAATTAAAATTATATTTGGATCATACATAAATTCAAAACTTTTAGAACATATTTGGCTAGAATAGTATTTAACAATATATTCATATAATTAAATCCTAAATAGTGTTCAAAAAGAAATATTAGGAATAATACAAGATACGTGTTCATCATTTAAGAGAGAGAGAGAGAGAGAGAGGGAGTAATGAGAGTAAAAAGGAAATATTAGGAGTTTGTACAAAATACGTTTTCATCATTACAAAATCATAAAAAAATCAATTTAAAAAATAATTGGGTATGTTTCCAAGCTGGGCATGTTTGATAATAGGGAGGGTAAATCTGAGTAATGAGAGGAAAAAGAAATTAAATGGCAACTGAAAAAAAAATAATAGAATTTTCCCACAAATTTTCCTTAGTAATCCCCCGGTAAAAAGATTACCGAGGGAAAAAATCCCTCGATAATCCCTTGGAAATGGTTTGCACTAGCTTATCGAGGGAATATTCCCTTGGTAATTCCTTACTAAAATTGTTAAAAAGTTTACCAATTGAAAATTTCCTTGGTAAATTTTGAACCAGATTACCGAGGGAATATTAGAATACCCCTCACTAAAATTATTAAGAAGATTACTAAGGGAAAAATCCCTTGGTAAATTTTGAACCAGATTACCAAAGGAAAAATTCTTTGGTAAATATTGAACTAGATTACAAAGAGAATATTCCCTCGGTTATCCCTCACTAAAATTATTAAAAAGATTATCAAAGAAAAAATCCCTTTGTAATCCCATGATAAATTTTGAATTAGATTACCAAGGGAGTAATCCCTCACTAAAATTATTAAGAAGATTACCAAGGGAAAAATTCCTTGGTAATCCATTGGTAAATTTTGAACCAGATTACCAAGGGAATATTCCCTCGGTTATCGCTCACTAAAATTATCAAAAAGGTTATCGAGGGAAAAATCCCTCGGTAATCCCTTGAAAATTTTTGAACCAGCTTACCGAGGGAATATTCCCTCGGTTTTCCCTCATTACGATTATTAAAAAGATTAGCGAGGGAAAAATCCCTCGATAATCCCTTGGTAATTTTCTGAGGGATATTTTCCTCGCACATCCGTAGCGAAACAATGGCGCTATTTCTCCTGCCATTCTCATGGTAAATTTTTCTACAAATTACCAATAGAATTTCATGTTACCAACATCCGTAGGATTTTCATTGGTATTTGCAAGGTATCTGTTCCATAGGTTTTCCGTAGGAAAATTCTGTAGGTTCTCGACTGTTTCCTTGTAGTGATTTGGCCATGTTTACATAGTTTCCAAATGTATTCTTCTAAATTTCTTTCGTCAATCTCTCCCTATAAGTTCTTTCCATACATTTAAAACATATGACCATTTGATCTTGATTTTTCCATTAACATATCTCAAATAATTTAGTCCAAATTCATCTAGTAAATAGTTTTATAGTTAGAGCTCTATAAAATTCTTTTCAATAAATAAAAGAAAATTCCCTTTCATTTTATGATTAGATATTTCTTCTAAGCATATCTATTCTTTTTATTTTAGATTTTAGTTTAATTTTATTTAATCTTTTCCATTTCTTTTTTCCAAAAAAATTGAAAACTTCATTAAATGACATGAAAATAATTTATTATTAATATTTTCAATTCTATAGCATGTAAATGAAAATATTTTAACTTTTGGTATATATAAAATTTTGACCGCCAAAACTTTTTCAAATTTTTTTTAAATGGAAAATACTTTGGCCCTCGACATATTTTTCATTTTTTTTAAAAAATTATTTTGGCAGAATTTCCTCCGAAAAGTTTTTCAATTCTTTTTAAATGAAAAATATTTCAGGGGAATTTTTGCGAAAAGTCTGCCAAAATATGTATATATATATACACATTTTTTAAATATTTTTTATTTATATTTTTTTTCCCTGTTATATAAACTAATAACATCAATATTGAAAATTTACAAACAAGAAACATTATAATTAAAATTTAAAATGTATCAATACAATAATTTATACGAATACCACAATACGGAACAAATGTACAAATAACATACTTAAACAAAATAGTTGCATAGTTAAAACCAAATTGTTTCAACAATTTATACGAATGCCACACTAATCATAGTCATCCTTATCACTTACGCCATCATCACCACCATCGTCATTTATATCATCATCATTGTCGTCGTTGTAGGTGTCGGGGTTGGGTCGGCACCATAGTGGGGCAGTGGAGGGACTTAACAATGCTATTGTGAGCCACTTGCTGAGTTCTGAGACATCATTGAGATCATCTACTACATCATTTGCATCATTTGTGTATTTTGATCCAGCATTTTGTTCTCCAATCGAGTGACCTGCTCCTGTAATTGCAGCACTATCGGGTTGGAGTACGAGGAAGAGTTGCCGGGTGTCGAATGGCTATTGTAACTAGTGCTTGATCTCAACTGGTAGTTTTTTCTGTATCTACAACCCTTTTTGTTAGGTTGACCGGTGCATGATTGAACAACTCATTCAAGCTTTCCTGTGTTGAGGGGTTCTATATGTCGGCATTTTGGATCTTCGGGTGACTCTGTACTAGATTCTCATATGCATCCTACATTTGTTAATTCGAATATGTTAGCACATTAAAGACAAATTTTGCATGTAATAAACAAACCTAACTTACACTAACTTGTTGTGTCTTCGGGTCAACCTATGTGCCAGCTCTTTTGTCTTGCCCCTTATCTTTTTTCCTCATAAAACAATCTTGGTGGATCTAACCGTTGAAAGCAGGCCTCTTTAACTGCTCCTCCTGCAAGATTAAGAATTAAATCAACTAAATACGTCACAAGACGAGAATTAAATCAATTAAATACATTAAAGGCACATTAAAAAATGTACTTACGAAGTCCACATGATATTATTAAATTGATTTGGATCCGCCCGCATACAGCGAATCTCCCCCAACATTCTTGTTCAGTCTGTTCTGGTCACTCTTTCTTCTAAATTCCGAGATAGCCCAATAACAGCATCATAATATACTGGAAGAAGCCCCCCCAACTAGGATAAGTCAGTGTATAGATCTACGCTCTATGTGCAGGAATATCCATCTAAATGTGACACTTAAGTTTATAAATTTAGTAATTACATGGCATAGTTTTTCCAATTAATCAAACATCACAATAATCAATTACAAAAATCAAATTAGTACATATCACACACAAAAATACATTATTATTATTATTATATATAAATATACATATTAAAATACATCATATATGTACTATTCCCTTATTTTTCCTCAACACGAAAGCACATAAAAACCAACAGCAAAAATGGGAAGGCTTCACTCTTTTGCATTACAGACTGACCAACATCAAATATGTACCATCCTTTTATTTCCCCAATTCCCGTACTCCATCCCCGCATTACAGACTAACCTAGTATCTACAAACTAACGAATTATATATATATATATATATTCATATGAACTATATAGTTTAAAGTTAGCCATGCTTATCTTTGCATACTAACTTTATACAGCAACAAAACAGAGTCAGCTTTACCACCAGTACCTACAACAAAATCAAATGTCAAATTATTACAAAATAAAAACTAACTTAACAAAATTCTATAATAATATAGAATGCATAACAAACTAACTTGTAAACTAATACACAAACTAACTTACTAACTAATATACAAACTAACTTAGAACATATATACAAACTATTTCACTAACTTACAAATTATATTAAGTTACAAACCAAATTCACTAACAAATATTCTAAGTTAACATTTACACTAATGCACTAACTTATAAACTAAATTTCTATAATGATATAGAATACATAACATATATATTAAATAACCAAATATACTAAATTTGTAAAACCAAACCTATATACAAACTACATGAAAAACAAAAAATTGCAAATTAAAAAAAAAGAAAACACTGACTAAGGAGGTGACGGTAGTGGCGCTGTGAGCAACAGTGGCCATGGCGGGGTGGGGGGGGGGAGCGGCGGTGGCGGGAAGTCCATGAGAACAGGGTTGTTAGGCTATGAAAAATAAAAAATAATCGATACAAATAGTTAGGAAGATGCAAAAAAACAAAAAAATGGAGGATTTAGAGTTGGAGAATGGCACAACTTTACCGGTGCGTGGCAAAAGGCGATGGCAACGATGGAGGAAAGAAAAGGAAGAAGAAGAAAAAGAAGAAGAAGAAGAAAGGGAAAGACAAGAAACCGGGGAGGTGAAATAAGGAGAGTTTTGGTTGAATTTTAGCTGAAATTCCGCCTTAAACTTAAAAAACAATGTCATTTTTATTCGGCGGAATTTCCACCAAAATTCCATCAAAATAAAATAATAATAATAATAAATTTCATTTACTTCATTTAAAGATACAAGGGATATAATATATAGGAATATTCTGCCGAAATTAATAAATTTCGGCGGCATTTTCATCGAAATTCTGCCGAAATTAAAAAAAAAATCATTTACTTAACTTGAAGAAGAAAGGGATATAATATTTTGGAATATTTTGGCAATTCTTAAATTTCGGCAAAATTTTTGCCTAAATAAAAAAAACCAATAAATTTCAATTGCTTAATTTGAAGATACAAGGAATATAATATTTAGGAATATTTCAGTGGAATTTTCGCCGAAATTTTAAAAAACAAAATTCAAGGAAATTCTGCCGAAATAAAAATAAATAAATAAATTTCGTTTACTAAATTTAACGATACAAGGGATATAATATTTAGGATTATATCGGCAGAATTTTTGTCGAAATTAAAAAAAATATCATTTACTTAATTTGAAGATTAAAAGAAAATAATATTTAAAAATATTTTGCTGAGAATAAAAAAAATAATTATTTCTGAGCCAATCGATTCTTTTTTTGCACGCTATAATTGATCAAATTAGAGAATGTACCCAATTCAATTAAGTCAGTTGAGCATTTTGTCCAGTTTAATTGAAATAGTCGCGCGTTTCACTAACTCAATTGAACAGTTTGTCCATTCAATTACATCAATTGCATATTTGAGGTAGATTTATTTGCTGAGTCAATTGATTCTTGTTTCCCTCAATACAATTGATTGAATTAGAGGATCACGACTAGAAAACAGCAAAATAGCCATTCATTTTTAGCCACGGAGAAAATCGGTTGCCAATAACTACGAATCTAGCCACGGATATTGAAAATCATGAAAAACCTAGCCATGAATTTTTCCGTCGCTAAATACTCAAAAATCCGTGGCTAGATGGCGAATTTTTTTTAATATTAATGCATTTAGTCACGGATAAAACCGTGGTTAGAAAAAATAATTTAGTTTTTTAAAAAAAATAGGTAGTTTACCACGGATTTATCCGTGGCTAAGTATTAATTTTTTTGTATTTATTTATTGCACCCTACCATGGCTAGAAAAATAATTTTAAAAAACTGTGGTTAGAAAAATAATTTTAAAAAACCATGGCCAGAAAAATAATTTTAAAAAACTGTGGCTAGAAAATAATTTTAAAAAACCGTGGCCATTATTAATGCATTTAGCCACGGATAAAACCGTGGCTAGAAAAATAATTTTAATTTTTTTAAAAAAATGTGTAGCTTAGCCAAGGTTCAATCCGTGCCTAAATAGAATTTTTTTTTTATATATTGCACCTAGCCACGGATAAAACCATGGCTAGAAAAAATATTTTGATTTTTGTTTTTAAAAGATGGGTAGTTTAACTACGTATTTATCCGTGGCTATATCAATTTTTTTTTAATATATTGCACTTAGCCACGAATAAAACCACGGCTAGAATTTTTTTTTTTAAAAGGATAGTTTAGCTACGGATTTATTCGTGGCTAAATCAGTTTTTTTTAATATTAACACATTTAGCTATGGATAAAACCGTGGCTAGAAAAAGGATTTTATTTATTTTTTTTAAAATGGGTAGTTTAGCCACGGATATATCCGTGGCAAAATCAATTTTTTTTAATATGTTGAACCTATCCACGGATAAAATCATGGCTAGAAAAATGATTTTATTTATTTTTTGAAAAATGGATCATTTAGCCACAGTTTTGTCCATTGCTAATTATTAAAAAAAAATTTAAATGGCTTGCTTAGCCACGGATTTATCCGTGGCTAGTAAAAGAATTTATTTATTTATTTTAAATAGCTCACTTATATCGCTCGATCCAACATTTCGGGAGTTGCATTCGTTTAAACCATCTCAAAATCATATTATTTTCATCGTAATTATTATATTTTGTGTTTTATTAGTTAAATATTACAATTTATTTCAAGAAATATATTTTTCTTTTTTCACTGATTCATATGAATGAATTTATAGTTCGGTGACAATTGTATACTAATGTCAATTAACTTGTCACAAATTATCAAAAAATTGACTTTCCAATAATTAGTTCAAATATATTGAGTAATTTTCAAGTTGTATTACTCCAATTGTACAGTTACGTCTAAACAAATTAACGAGAACGTCCAATTCGAAAAAAGTCAACGGATATTATTTGACTCCTAGCCACGGAAATCTCTGTGGCTAATGATCATTATTATTATTTTTTTAAATTCGACTCTTAGCCACAGATAAATCTGGGGTTATGTATAAAATTTTTATTTTTTTGAATTTTAGACTTAGCCATGGTTTTATCCATGGCTAAGTATTAATTTTTTTTAAAAAAATGGTTTGCTTTTATCCGTAGCTAAGTATTAATTTTTTTTTAAAAAAATGGCTGACTTATATCGCTTGATCCGACATTTTGGGAGTTATATTGGTTTAAACCATTTCAAAATCATATTATTTTCGTCATGATTATTATATTTTGTGTTATATTAGTTAAATATTACAATTTATAGTTCAAGAAAATACGTTTTTCCTTTTTCGGTGATTCATATGAATGACTTCATAGTTCAGTAACAATTGTATACTAATGTCAATTAACTTGTCACAAATTATTAAAAAATTGATTTTCGAATAATTAGTTTAATTATATTGAGTAAAGTTAAAGGTGTATTACTCCAATTGTACGATTACGTCTAAGCTAATTAATGAGAACGTCCGATTCGAAAAAAGTCAACGAATAATATTTGACTCCTAGCCACAAAAAAATCCGTGGCCAACGATCAATATTATTTTTTAAAAAAAAATTCGACTCTTTATCCGTGGCTAAGTATTATTTTTTTTTAATATAGCTCAATTATATTGTTCGATCCGACATTTCGGGAGTTATATTGGTTTAAATCATTTCAAAATCATATTGTTTTCGTCATGATTATTATATTTTGTGTTTTATTAGTTAAATATTACAATTTATAGTTCAAGAAAATATGTTTTTCCTTTTTTAGTGATTCATATGAATGACTTCATAGTTCGGTAACAAGTGTATACTTAATGTCAATTAACTTGTCACAAATCATCAAAAAATTGACTTTCCAATAATTAGTTCAAATATGTTGAGTAATTTTCAAGTTGTATTACTCAAATTGTAAGGTTACGTCTAAACTAATTAACGAGAACGTTCGATTCAAAAAAAGTCAATGAATAATATTTGACTATGTGGAACTAGAAGTGGAGCTGCTTCTAATAGAGAGGTGTGGTTTACTCTCTTAGAGGTTCATGAAACACGATATTGCGTATGGCCATAAAAGCGCAAAGCGGTATTATTGTTTGTTGTGGAGGAATGTGTGTGTGCGATGACTTTGATTATGTTATAAGGAGTAGAGGTTCAATCTACGGACACCGTCAACTTCGATATAATCTTGAGTTATTAGCACTAAGAGAAGGTTCAATGTTAGTCACTCCTTAGAGATGATTAATAGAGGATTGTTTGGACAAAATGTAGTTTTCCAAACAAGTGGGGGATTGGTGGTATACACCTTGTAATATAAGAGGGTATATGAAAGGTGTATAAGTTGTTTGCAAAACTAATGTCTTTTATCCCACATTGAATTTATTATGTAATATTTATTGCTTTATAAGCATAAATGTTTTTACTAATACTAAGTTGTGGAACTTAAGAGTAGACTCGAGAGGTCACATGCGGTGTGGTGCACTGCACTGCCAACGCCCGAGGCCGGGGCCATGTTCATGCCGCTTAGTCGTTTTGGCGCTTTAGGCGCACTTTGCACATACGCATCGTCGCAAGGAGCCAAGAGCATGTATTTTGCTCGAGGCTTGACCCAAATTATAAACAATAAAATAAAATATTTGGATTTGAATTGGTTTGTTAGCTGATAATGGACAATTTCAATTCTTAAAACTGTTGGAGTTACAAACGTTTTGTATTTAGTGACAATAAATGCTCAGGCTACTAACCTGAAACTGCTAAAGGTTATAAAATGACAAGTCAGGTCTTCAATGTCTGATTAGTATAAATATGCCTTTAGTGGCTATAAATGCTCAAGCCACTAACCTGAAACTGTTGAAGGTTACAAAACGACAAGTCAAACCTTCAATATCTGATTAGTATAAATATGCCCCATACGTTCTATCTAGTCATCCAAAAATAAAAAAGAACAGTCACTTTTGTTTTTCAATAAATTGCTATTGTTGAAACTATTTTTCTTAGGGGCTTGACATATATCCTGGAGGTGTATTGCCTATAATGTCTAGCAAACCATTCGTGGTAGGGGCTATAGAAACCTTAAGGATAGGGTTTCTGACACTCTAAGAGGGGGTGAATTAGATTACTTAAACTGATTTTTTAATGCGATAGAAAAGAGCAATGGAACTACCAGTGTAACGAGTCTGACAGAAAATAAAACTAAATGCACAAATGACTTATAGTGGTTTGGGCCGAGACTTAATCCACGACCTAAGTCTTTTTCAATTTAGGATTTT
Source organism: Petrea volubilis (assembly GCA_026212405.1). Lineage (NCBI taxonomy): Eukaryota > Viridiplantae > Streptophyta > Magnoliopsida > Lamiales > Verbenaceae > Petrea > Petrea volubilis. The sequence continues at coordinate 6,247,049 of CM047881.1, forward strand.
GAACCTGCGAAATATCTTATTAAAGTTAGAACCAGAATAACGCGGCACAAGCCGATAATAGTGGAACGATACAGACTTTATGGAAGATATAACTTCCAAACAAAACAATATAGAAAGAAAGTGAGGAGCTATTCTAGAACTGACGCAGGACCAGTGGTACTACCACACACTTGGTAAGCAACACACTGTTGGACCACTGACACTATCCACACTAGATAAATAGCGTACACCCAAGAATAGATAATATCTCAATTCTCACTTCTACAATATGATGAACGTGAGCTCTCAATTGCTATCACTTAGCACTCTCAAACGTTGATTTTCCTCTTCATTATTGACCGTGTTTATAGTGCAATGGAGCGACTTCAATTTGGCAAGAATCCAATTCTTCATTTAGGTAAGTAGCCATTGGAAGAGTAATAAGGCAAGGTTTGACTTCCACCTTTAATTTGAAATCCTTTAAGATGGTAAGTAACCGTTGGAGATCTTCGAAGGAAAGTAGCCGTTAGAGCAAATCTGCAAATCACATGTTAAATAAAGAGATCTTCTAAATCATCATCAAAAATTAAGGGCAACAATTTCGCCTACATATTTCTAACAAGATATTCATGGGAGCCTCTGCTAAAACGCCTCAGAATGTGGAGGAGGTAAGAAATTCTTTGGTTGGTCCGTTAAGCGATACCCCAGTACAGACATTTCCGAATGAGCTACAAGGCATTAAAAAATTGAAAAGTTGTATGTAATGTTGTATGTTTCAATAGACTGTATTTTCTATTTCAGGCATTTGTAAAGACTGCTTCAAAGATTTACAAGAAAATTCAGGACGGAGATTTTGATGTATCTAATGAGGTACGTTCTGATTTATGTGCTTTTGTGAAATTCCCTAGGGTGGTATCTAGATTAAATGATTTGAATTTGAAGGAAGGAGTTTGAATTACTTCATATTCTAAAGATTTTGAGCACACTACATCGACTCTAAAATAGCTCGAAGTTTTGGAATTCAATGTATGAAATTGTCTACACAAGCTCGGTGGAGTTATTATTGTCAACTCCATCAATTCGAACACAGTCTTACATTCTCTGTTGTTTATAGGTCACCTTTTTGACCATCTGAAACTTGAGCCACTTTTTTTCCTTGATATTTGCCTATCCATGTAATTTTAAAATTTTTGGATGTGCAACATACAGTCTTTGTATGAACTCACGACTACAAACACAAATAATTTACCTATTTACTTTGAGATAAGATTAGTGTTACAATTCTTACTAAATGTTTCAGTTGCATGATAAGTGGATAAATTTATATTTATATCGCACGTTATGGCTCAAAATTATATAATTCTTTCTGCAGTCATATGGAATCAAAGTTGGATATGGGGGAGTTCCAGGGCCTTCAACTGGAAGAGATGGTGCTGCTTATCAAGGAGGAGCTTGCTGTAGTAGCTGAAAGCTGGCATTCATTCTTCTTTATACATATCTTTTTGTTTCAACTCACAAACTGAAAAAATGAAAAAAAAAAAAAAGACAATTTTGTGAATTCTCTTTTGTTTCAAAAAGGTTTATATGTCTTAACCATGCAGGGTCCTTTGTTTTGATTGGCAGAACGATGAATATGTTGAAGATACAACTTGACGTAGGGATAACTCTTTTTTGATACTTATCGTGTGATTGATAAGAACAATCATGTGATTGGTAAGGTTTTGAAGTTAAGTTTTGGATATCATTAGACGTTGATAATCAACACAATTTTTATTTTTTTTTGGTCGGGATAAAAAAGTCGATAGCCAACTAATAACCATACAAGCCCTCTAAAATGAGATTCTAAAGTCATTATCTAGTTTCCACCTAAAGGCAGAATTATATATCTGATCATATATCTTTGGCAGTAGGTGCAGGTGCTACTCCTATACTTTCATGGAGAAATGCATGTGAAATTCATGTGCACGTTAAAAACTTAATTGAAGTTTGCATGTTCTTCGCTAGAAACGTGCTTTCTCCTAGTTGCACATAGATGAATTATACTTATTATGTGATTGGTTATATTAATAGGTTGCTTTTTGGATTTATACTAGGTCTTATCAATTTCTTACAAAATTATCTAACATTTAGAGTGAATGATATATAGTGAGATTCTTGCATGCATGGAGGCAGGGGCAAGGGCAGAGGCAGAGGCAGACCAAGATGGGGTTGGAGGGTGTGCCACCCCCTCTCCCCTCAAGTTCATATCAAGTTAAATTTTCTATGCATTTTTTGAAAAATTTAAATATCCCCTCTCCCCCCTCAAGTTCTTCTTTCCACTATATGAATATTGAATATCAGAATTGAAAGCAATTAAAAAAGTGCAAATGAATTATTAGGCATTTGAGGTTCGAGCAGTATGACTCAGCGGCACTTTAGTAAATATATTTTTACTGGGGTTACAAGTTAAGTAAAAATGCTACCATAAAATTAATATTTTGTATATTTTTATTTTCATGAGTAGCATTATGTATTGACTTTTATCGGTTTTCGTATATATTATCGTGGATTCATAATAATGAACTCAAACACACAGGCTATCGGAATAGTGAATTTTATATGGCCCCTTTAATATGAGAATTTTACTTTTTACAAGTGGTGTGGATTAATGGAGAAAACTTACCACTTTTTATTTATTGATTCTTTTACAGTTTTACTTACTAGAGAATACAAAGTGGAATTTTTAAAATTGAGTAAGGTCATTGTACCATACTGAACCTCCACTCATAGTACGACCCTTTCTAAATTGTAACCCGTTACTCATAGCATAGTGATTCTGATAACTAACTAATCATGTTATCCATGCTTGTAAGGAGGATCGCGGTTGTGGCATTATTGGATTATGATTAGGCGCTAGGGGAGGATAGGGAGCCCCACGAACTTCCTTGTTAATGCATCGGTTGATTAGGAGGAGCTCGCAGTCGTGGCATTATTGGGTTTTGATTAGGCGCTGGGGGAGGATTGGGAGGAACTTCCTTGTTAATGCGTCGGTTGATTAGATTTTCTGTCGTCAATCATGAAACAAACCAACTTTTAAGCCATTGATTCCAAATAAAATTTACATGATAAAGTGATCTGCAGGGGTGGAGTCAAAAAATTTTACTTGAAAAGACGATGTCAAATTTCTATAAAATATTAAAGGAATTTTTAAAATTCTGGGGGGGGGAGTTAAAATTTTAATAAAAATGCATATAGATTTTATCTTGATATGAAATTGAGAAGTGGTCCCCCAACTCTGTCCCTGATGATGCCACCATGATTAGATTTTATAAGTGATGTCACCATAATTAGATTTTGTGACAATATTAACTTTGAAACACCAATTAAGAGTATCTTGTGATTAAGTGCCTTGCCTATTTTGATACATTGTAAACATTCATTGTACTTGGAAGTTTAAGGTGCACCGCTAAGAAAATGGGTTAACTCGACAAATGTAATATGACACATTTAATAAACTTTAAAATTATATGTGTATTATCATACTTCAAAAAGTTGTCTCAATAAGCTATACAATTTTAACTATAATAAATTTCTTTTGATACTATTAAATGTTAAAATAGATTATTACTATACTTAAATACCTACCTATTTTGCCATTGCTACCAAAAACACCTTTGATTTGGTGACATTAGGTGATATGTTATGTATTATATTGTGACAAGCATTTAATAGTGTAACAAAAAATATATAATAGTTAAAATTTGGGAAAAATGCTAACAGCTAAAATTTGGAAAAAAATGCTAAATCCATCCCGTAAATGTGCAATTTCTTTCGTTTTTTCTTATTCTAATTTGGTTCCATATAGTCTGCATTTCCAAATTATGTCCCATATTATACATAGATTCTCATATTATGCCCTGTGAGGTATTTTCCGTTAAATAGATGACGGAAATGACACGTGTGTCCATGTAGCCATTAAAAGGGGTCAAAAATTAATGGGTTGATTAATCCCTTTATTACTTGATATCTTCAAATTAGAAGGGAAAAAAAAAAACACCGTGCGCACCCTTATCAACTTCAAAAACATTTCATAATTGAAAAGTTAACTAGTTCAAAAATAAAACTAATATGGATAAATAATTAAAAAAGTAAAAATTTTCAATTGTAAAATTCATACCAAAAATATATTATATAAATTTAATTAATCTGCTTTAAAATTATTTAATTTATATAAATTAATATGAAGTTAATAGAAAATAAAATAAAAATCAATATATGAAATACTATTATATATAAGAAATTAATACATACAATTATATATTATTTACTATGTATTATATATACGTATATACATAAATATTTGAAAAAATAATAATAATAAACCCTCTCACCTCCAACCCTCTTCCCCCCCCCCCCCCCCACCTCTCCCCTTGTCTCAAGCTCTTTCCCCTCTTGGTCTCGCTCTACTATTTCTATTTCTTTCCTCTCTCCCTCAATCTATTTGTACGTGTGTGTGTATATATGTTGTGTATAGCTCTAAAAGTCCACTTTTGGATAGAATCACTTGTGCACCTGTGACATTTTTCTGTGCAACTGCATAGTACATTCTGTTTAAGTAGAACACTCTATGCAAGTTCACACGAAACTTACGTACTTGCACACAGATAGATTTTTGGCGGTTATAGAATTTGAACCCCAATATAACACTACTTTGTAGGTGGTTTCTAAGTAACTTTTTCTGCAGATTTTAGAGTGGTTCTTGAGAGTTTTGAAAGCACCATTGTTGCTCAGTTTTGTACGTTTTTCAAGCTAGTGAAAAATCTCTCTTTCTCGCCTGTGGATGTAACCCAAATTTGGGTGAACCACGTAAATCCTTGTGTCGTTTTATTTTTTGCTTTCAATTGTGTTTATTTTCGCAACAATGTATATACATGTCTGTGTTAATATGTATCTACAATTTATATATATGTATATATAGTTTTCTCTCTTTGTATATATACACATGTTTGTGTGTGTATGTGTATGTATTTTATATATATAATTTTTTTTGTTTATTTCTTTTTTGGTAGGGAATTTTTTTTTTTTTTTGGAAGTTTTGATGTGAGGTTAAAACGTAATTAATCCATGAATTTTCCTCCACTTTAAACGCCATGCGCGTTGCACGTGATTTTCCGTCTATTATTTGATTAAAATCATTTGATGGGACCTAATTTGAGAATTTTTGTGTTTTATCGGACGTAATTTGAGACCGCTAACCTCATGGGATCCATTCAAAAGAAAGGCAACTTTACAAGACATTGGAAACTTTTTTCTTAAAATTTGGTGAGGTTTATTGAGACAGTTTTTATAAAGTGTAACAATAGGTGCATAAATTCACACACTTTTTAAAAGTGTCATATTACTTGTACCATACAAGGTCATTATTTAGTAGTTGTGTTTTATTGAGTCATATCTAATGCATAATGTGTTATATTAAGAGGATGTTTGTCTAAGTTTATGTGAAATATTATATAAGTTCCTACATCTATAATATGTTTTAGGAGGTTATAAAATATTGAATATTATTTTAAAAGTAAGTTATAAAATTGTTTGGATAAATAAGATGAGGTGTAGCTTATATGATGTTAGTAATAAAAATTTTGTAATTAATTTAGTTGAAAACAAAAGAGTTTGGTAGGATCTTAAAAATTAAGTTACCACATCTTTACTTTCTGAAAAGATTCTATAAGTTTCTAAACATCTTATTTGAGTAGCTTAAACTCCCCCTCTAAAAATTTTGCCAAATACTTGGCCCATGATATAAGTTTTCAAAAATCTTATAAGATATTTTGAGGAGTTTATGAGATCAACCAAACACCCTCTAAGCCTCATTTCTAGTAGTAAAATTAATGGAATTAATATGTTGAACATAGTAATTTGTTGCTTTCAAGTAAAAGATGTTAGAATAATTAGATGGGTGAAATCTAAGTTTTATAAAATATTATATTTTATTATTCTTTTAGGGGGGTAGGGGGAATTAAGATTTAAATTTTTCAAAAAAATACATGTAAAATTAGGTCGACGTGAAGTTGGGGGAGCTGGGACAACCACACTCCCCAGCCTCCCTCTTTGGTTTCGCTACTGATGGTACATGTGTTTTGTTATAAGTTGATACATGTACTAGAAATAAGAAAACAATCATATTGAATGACAATTCATGCACTCGGTTAGGTTCATGATTGATTAGAAAATCCTATAAACACTTATGTGATCTATAAAGTCATTCGGAGTCATTGATGAGAAAAGATAGCATAAATGACTCCCTTTTGTTCTCTTAATTATGCAAATTGCCAAATCATGCCTACCATGTACGAATCAGAAATGCTACGCACCTTGAATGGCCAAGAACCCTGAAATTCTTGCTTCGGTATAATTCGAACTCAAGGAAATGAACCCGAAGGTTATGATCAGAATGTAAATGGAAGCATGCTTAAACAGATTCCACATCTTTGGTGATATGTTTGCGATTGACAATTAAGAGATATATGACTCCCACTTATATACCGAAAATCAAGAGAAATTTCAATTTCGGCTGGCTGATATATTGACATTGACCAAGGGTGACACATTAGTTCTTACTTCAGGATTGCAGTTTTTTGGGTTAATTGCATTTTTCATCCCATAAGTATCCTTTTGTCCAATTTTGATCACATTCGTCTCACTTTTCTCAATTTTAGTCCCACATGTTGGAATTTCTCACAATTTTGGGACTTTTTTGAAATTCTGTCCAATCCTTAATAGCGATAGCATGTGTGCCTCACGTGGCCGTTAAATCCCACCTCAGTCTCGTTTGGGTGGGGGTGGGGGGTGGGGTTATTGCAATTTTGGTCCCATAAATATGCATTTATTCAATTTTGGTCCCATACGTTTTAAATTTTTGCAAATTTTGGATTTTTCTGAAATTTCCTCTAATTTTTAACGGCCACGTGCATTGAAAACCTAACGGCCATGTAAGACGCGCGTGCTTTATCCGTTAAAGATTAGACAGAATTTCAAAAAAAAATCCCAAACTTGCGAAAATTTGAAATGTATGGGATCAAAATTGAGAATGTTGAAATGAATGAGACCAAAATTAAACAAAGACATACTTATGGGACCAAAATTGCAATAAACTCCAGTTTTTCTATTCTATATGGACCGGCACTGAGATGCAACTTTGCCAAGACTAAGAAAAAATAAGTTACTAAATGCACGTGAATAAACCATAACAATATATATGTAATCGACGTGCAATCGGATATTGTTTTTAGTCTTTGAGAATACATATTGGCAGTGCCGGTCAATATAGATTAGAGAAACTGAAATGTTGAAATAAACACTGATGTTCATATTATATAGAGGGAGTTTGGCAAATTTCCGTTGGGAGTTTTCAAAAAAATAAAAATTAAAAAAGTCCGGTGAAATTTGTCTGTCGGACATCCGCCGAACTTTTTTGGTGGAATTTTAGTAGAAGTTTTGAAAATATGCCATAATTTCGCCGGACTTTGAAAAAAAATTAATAAATTGCATAATCGTATTTATAAGCAATTGTCTAAATGTATTTTTACACCGTTTCCTGGAGGTGTTGGCTATTATGTGATTGCTTAATTTGTTTATTTATATGATTGATTAAATTTTACTATTTGATGTTAATAATATATACATTTAGAATGAATGCATCAAGAAAATACAAATCTCATTCACTAAAATCTGTTAAAGATTTTAGTGAAGAAAAAAAAAAGAGAAGAAAAGAGTAAAAAGAGCAAAAACTAAAGACCAAATTAGATCATTAAAATTCCTAAAAGAATTCCCTAAACATTTCCCTCATTAAAAATCAAGGCCCAAACATGAAAGGCCAAAAACATCCCCTCAAAGACCAAAATTTTAATTTACGTTTCCTCTCTTTATTTGAGGAAATAAATTAATAAATTATGTAAGTCAAATTTTGGGTTCAAATATCTCGTTCAATTTTAATTTTCCGCATAAATTTGGTCATGGTCTCTGGTTAATCTCATTCATTGTAAATTTTTGAGTTCATTTTCAGTCCTATATGTTTCATTGTTTCTCATATTTCAATTTTCTTTCCGAATTTTGCAATCTTTTTAATAAAGATACAGAATTTGATAAAAAGTGAAGCATATTAGCTGGGCAAGTCCAGGCCTTTGGCGTAATAGATATGTACCCCGTTTTAAAGGCGCAGGAAGTATAATGGCTAGGGTTGAATCCTAACAGATGTGTGTGTGTAAGTTATAATATATTATTAAAAAAAAAAATTAGGAGGGCATAAATTGTGGGATCAGAAATGAGACTTTTAAATATGAACTACTACCTCCATTTGTCATTATTTGTCATTTTAGCATTTTAGGTTTGTTTCAAAATATTCGTATTTTACAAAAACAATGCAGTATTTAATGCATTTTTTCAAATTTACTCTTACAAAAATAACACTCAATAGCCTATTCAAACCAATATTTAATGCATTTGTTTAGAATTGTTAAATTTTCAATCAATCATTAATATGTGTGGAAAAAAAAAAGAAAGCTTAAATGACAAATATTGCTAAACTGAAGTAGTAGCTTGTAGTAATTGGAGCACACGTAACGCTTGTGGAAAATGGAAAAAAAATGATGACAAATAATGTATGTACCTGACTTTGTCTCCGACCGAATATGTAGCCGATTTGGAAATGACTTGTGTTTTCGTTTCTCTTGTTTTCACATTGATATTAAGTTTGATAGCGACTGTTAGAAATAAAACATTCAAACTTCATATACTTACAAAATAGATTAAATTAAATAATTAACTACTCTTTGTTAAATCTCTCTCTATCTTACGACTTATTGGCACATATCAAAGAAGTAACCAAGAAACTCCGTATCAAAGACTTCTATAAATATGAACATACATTTGACAATTCAGGAAATACACACCGGCCAAATTAACTATGTCGAAAGTATATATTCATTCATCTAGGATTCTAAGTATCACAGAAAAATTAATAATATTTGACTGACTCCAATACAAAAAGTTGCATATAGTCATGGAATTAGCCACGGATTTAAAAAAAAAAAAGACGAAAAATGAGTCGCGAAAAATCCGTAGCTATTTTTGGTGGCTAAAATTGACGCGAAATTTGGTGCTAATTTAGCCATGGAACTTAATAAATTTTTTCCTTGCACCTGATGTGGTTTGAACTCTTGACCTCTTGACCTCTTTATTGGTACGATTGCGGGGCTTGGGTGGTTTGTGGGGGGGGGGGGGCTGGTTCTTAGGGATGGCAACGGGGCGGGCTTGGCCAAACCCAGGACCCACCCCGCCGGGGATTTTTTGGACCCGGTAGACCCGATTTATGTTTTTAAAATAATTAAAAATATATTTTTTTAAAAGAAATTGTATATTATTACAACTTTATAAACATGAAAAAAATTAATACTACTACTAAAGTACTAATTATTTACAAATTTTTATGAACATATTTTAATTTTTAAAAAATTAAACATTATTATTAGATATTTTTTGTACATATTTTGAAATCATAACTTAATTATTAATATTATATAATTATTTTTATATACAAGAGTATCATATTTTTTTTAAGTAATTATTTATATAATATATACTTTATATATGAAATATAAATGTATATTATATAAATTTACATAAAATAATAAATAAAAAATATATATAATTACTATACGGAGCGGGTCCGGGTTTTAAAATAAAGACCCAAGGACCTACCCCGGATCCCTTTAGGAGTCGCCCCATTAGGGGTGGGTCCGGGTCCAGGTCTAACCGGGACCCATGGCCATCCCTAGTGGTTTTGGGTTAGTGATCACCTCTGTTGTTCTTTTTTTTTTTTTCCGTGGCTAATTTTTCATGACTAAGTTTAGCCACGGATTTTTTTTGTTCTTTATTTTAGTCACTAGAAATCCATGACTAATCCACAACTAGTTCCTTGGCTACTCCGTTGCTAATCTCCGTGGCTAATCCATTTAGCTACGGATTTTTTGCCAAAATTTGTAGCTAAATCCCTGTTTTTCTAGTAGTGCTCTTTAAAAACTAATATTATTTTTTCCTAAAAAAAAGAAGAAAAAAACTACAATTGAATTGTTTTATGATGTGTTTAAATTCTGTATAAATTTTGGTAGATGGATGCGTAGTTTTAAAATTAAATTTTAAGTAATTTATAATAATATGTATTTTTCAGGAATAAATTTTAAACCAATCAAATAGTGGAATGATAACATTTCAAAAGTATTTTAAAAGAAAAAGCTCCACAAATGGCGTGCAGATATGATGAAATTGTGCCGTGAGAAAAATAAAAGAAAATTAAAGAAATGAATCAAACAAAATATGGCTACAATTATTGTAGCGCCCCGGCCCGGAGCAGGCTTTCTCCTCGAGCCGGTCGCTAAGCAAGCAGGCAGACCTGGATCTAAAATCAACAATTAATGTTTCAAAATAACCATGTATACCTAAATTCCACATTTGTTTTAATGATACAACTGAGTACGTTTCCACGTACATGCTCAAGATGAGGCCACAGGCCATATAATACATAGTCAACTATCCGAAATACAACCATTAGCTCCCGTACGACCCGAATACATATGCTAATCATTTGGTATGAATAAAGTACGAATGGGAGTTGTTTAGTACACATCTTTGCGCAGCGATAACCTTCAATCTCCGCACACTTCTCTCTCAATAACTCTGAGAACAATAATCATCAGATAAACGATAATGAGTCCAAGCGACTCAGTGAGGGTATACAATACATGCGAGATAATGAAGAGCTATAGCAAATAAGACCACAACACCGTACAAGGATACAACAAATCAAGGGCCCGAATGTCAAATACTTCAAGGAATGATCGGAACATATAACAATACAACAATCAAATGATAGCAATTCAGGAACGGTCTTGATAATGGCGAAAGTTCAGTCAATCAATACAAGCAGAGATGAAGAACAGGGTTCGATTAATTGGTGTACAGTAACGGGCGATAGCTGAGCTCAAGGGTACAACACGTCAAGTGAATACAAGGACCATGATAACACTTGGTTATCGAAATAATTCAAGGGGTGAGTACAATAAATAGTCAAAGGTCAGAACAAGCAATAGCAATTCAGAAACAATCTCAAACAATCGATAAAGGTGAGTCTCACCACCTTATCACTCCACAAGCAAGAAACAATTAAGACCCTTCCTTATCCCTCCCAATATTCTGGGTGGCCACTCCAGACAGTACAGGCAGTAAACAGTTGATCGGGGGACTTCCCCACCCGATCGTTCCATGAGAGCTTCCCATGAAACAAACGCGAACTATGGGTACTCCCATAGTCGCCATAACAGTATGATCCCCAGTCCGATAATCAGGCAGAAGGGTTCCAAAACAGTACAGTGCGATACAATAACCAATAATCATAATACAGGGGAAACAACAAGTCCCCGCCAATACAGTACAATAACATCGGTAACAAACAACAATCACAAGCAATCAGTATCAGGAAACAGTTGAAGTCTATCACGGCTCAAATAGGCTGCAAGCCCAGACAGTACAGGATACAAAGGAATTACGGAACAATAGAATAATAGCTAATCAGAAGTCCAGGATAACGAATAACGAGCGGCAAGCCCCAAACAGTACACCAGACAAGACAACGATCAGGAGAATACAAGCTAGACAATAACAAGATTCAATCACAATACGAAAATGGGCGACAAGCCGAAAACAGTCCAATACAAGAGCATTGGTTCAAGAGATCGATCAGGAATACAATACGATTACAACAGGCTGCAAGCCCAAACAATTCGAAACAATAAGACATATTCGAGCTCATAGTCCAAGAAGTACGATAGAAATATGGCGGCTACACGCCCCAACAAGAAAAGGTAGAACCCTCACAAGAGCATCGGTTCAAGAGATCGATCAGGAATACAATACGATTACAACAGGCTGCGAGCCCAAACAATTCGAAACAATAAGACATTCGAGCTCATAGTCCAAGAAGTACGATAGAAATAAGGTGGCTATACTTTCCAACAAGAAAAGGTAGAACCCTCACAAGAGCATCAGTTCAAGAGATCGATCAGGAATACAATACGATTACAACAGGCTGCGAACCCAAACAATTCGAAATAATAAGGCATATTCAGGCTCCTAGTCAAGAAAGTGCGATAGAAATACAGTGGCTACACTTTCCAACAACAAAAGGAAGAACCCTCACAAGAGCATCGGTTCAAGAGATCGATCAGGAATACAATACGATTACAACAGGCTGCGAGCCCAAACAATTCGAAACAATAAGACATATTCGAGCTCATAGTCCAAGAAGTACGATAGAAATAAGGTGGCTATACTTTCCAACAAGAAAAGGTAGAACCCTCACAAGAGCATCGGTTCAAGAGATCGATCAGGAATACAATACGATTACAACAGGCTGCGAGCCCAAACAATTCGAAACAATAAGACATATTCGAGCTCATAGTTCGATAGAAATAAGGTGGCTATACTTTCCAACAAGAAAAGGTAGAACCCTCACCTTTTAAACGTGGATAGCTTCGTAAGTCCGCTACTATTACTCAATGTCCTTTAATACACGCCCACCTATTAGATCAAGATAATCAAATCAATCGAAGTCCATTTTCCAAACTTTGTATACGTATACATATACATGCAAAAGAACCTTTGTCTTGTAATCCATAATTCTAATCTACCTCAACTCGTATCAAGTTGATCAAACATTTACAAAGCATTAGGGTCAATCAAGTCCATATCATGTATATATCTAATACTACTATCAAAATTATCATGCACCATTTCCTCAATCTATCCGATAAATGTGCCACTTATTAGACTATTAAGCTCAAATCTTCCACATTATTGCTCACTACACTAAAGTTTCACCTCACACATACTTTTATATGCATTTTTGGCCAATTCAAGTCTTACTAAATATCAAATAGGGCTAATATCAACATATTCGAGACCTACTCGTTAAGGGGAACAACCTGCCCAAGAACCACCGTGAGCCGCCGCCGGAGCCGCCACTGCCGCCGCCGGAGCCGCCACTGCCGCCGCCGGAGCCGCCACCGCCCGTTGCCGAATCACCGACCTGTTTCACCCCAAAATTCGTCTCGATGCGATCTATCAAAGCCCTCATTCAATTTTAGGGAATCTCAAGCTATTAAAGTTTAATTGAGGAAATTCGTCAATAGAAACCCTACTTACCCCCGCTTTAATTCGATCCCCTCCGTCGATTATAGCTCAATATTGACCTCACCAATAGCTTTCCCAGGTCAAGAAGTCGAAGAACCACCTCAAGTTCGCCGGAAAACCTCGTCGGAAACGGAGCTCCTCCACCGTCGCGTCACTGCTGCCGTCACTGCTCCTCCACCGTTCGGCGAAACCCAAAAATACCACCACCTATGTGTTCCTCTCAGTCGCGGTGATCGATTTTCATATATAATTTGCGTGATTTGGTGAAGAAACGAGAAAGATATGAGCTTGGGAAGTTTAGGAGAATAAAATGTATATATGTATATGTTGTATGTATATGTGTACGTTTTCAGCTCAAGAGGAAGAAGATAAAGACCACTTTTCGGAATTTTCAATGAGACCCCTGAAGTTACAACCGCCTTACACTTTGGTCCTCAAAGTTTGCAGATATTTCCAATTCGGTCCAAAAGTATAATTATCAAGTCCTGCAAGTTCTAATTCTTCCAATTAGGCCCCCAAACTTTCAAGATGTAACAAAAATTACCCTTCACCAATATTTTTCCAATTATAATACAAATGTGGGGTCTTACAATTATTGAAACTCGACAAATACAATTCGTGGATATAAATTGAATGGATAGCACACAATTGAAATTAAGGTCAAACTTAAAGTATAAGCAAATTTAATGAAAACAGGGCGCGAGGAATGATAAATGCTGAAAAAAAATATATAAAAAATCACAGCCATGAATATCAATCATGGACATGAATAGCTAAAGATTCACAATACACGACCGTGAGTTCCATTATTTTAATCTGTTTTGTTAACTATCTCCCACATTGAATAAATAATCAAATGTAGTGAGGTTTATAATGACTTGGACAATTCTCACCTTATGAGTTAGCTTTTGGGATTGAGTTAGGTCCAAGCCCCTAATATTTCTACATGGTATCAGAGCAGGTTAGGTCATGTGTTCTAATTGCGTCTCCCACTATCTAATTTCACGCTCCAGGTTGTTTCCCGGTGCTCGGGCCTGGGCGTGTTAATTATCTCCCACATTGAATAAATAACCAAATGTAGTGAGGTTTATTGATGAGGCCAATTCTCCCACATCGAATGGAGACGAGGGTCTTGGTCACTATATACACACCAACCCTCCCTCACCTAACACGACGCGTTTTGAAAACCCCCCCAGTCCCTCGACTGGCAGGCGCGGACAGTATCATGCTCAGGCTGGGGCCATCTCGGGTGCGCGCAGAAACGGTGCTCATTATTTGGCGCCCATCGTGGGGCCGCGCTAGGCTCCTCCCAAGTCCCTCGTCTGGGGGGCTTATGATGAGGCCAATTGTCCCACATCGAATAGAGACGAGGGTCTTGGGAGGAGCCTAGCGGCCCCACGGTGGGCGCCAAATGATGAGCACCTGTTTCTGCGCGCACCCGAGATGGCCCCAGCCTGAGCACGATACTGTCCACGCCTGCCAGTCGAGCTAGGGACTGGGGAGGTTTTCAAAGCGCGTCGTGCTAGGTGAGGGAGGGTTGGTGTGTGTATAGTGATCAAGACCCTCGTCTCCATTCGATGTGGGAGAATTGGCCTCATCATTTATAATGGCTTGGGCAATCCTCATCTCATGAGCTAGTTTTTGGGGTTGAGTTAGGTCCAAGCCCCTAATATTTCTATATGCTTCTTTTATTTTAATGTTGATGCATTAATATTTCTTTGTGATTACGTATATGCATGTTTTATTCAATTATGTTGTACTAGTTTATTATCTGGGTTAATGATGAATTCATATGAAATTCCATATAACACTTAGTTAATTAATTTTCATGCAGTCTTTTATTTGTTATCTTATATTTGCTACTATGTAGATCTCTGGTCACAAATTACATGCATTAATTGGTTTTTATATGAAAAATAGAAGGATGAAATATGAAATAAGATACCGAAAAAATAAGACAATAGACATATAGGATGTGTAATATATAAATATCAGCACTCTTATACAATTTGTATTAATTGGGAAAGCCAAGTTGCTACACTATTGGATGCATTGATTTGGAGATTTTGATGGATTTATAGTATTTATTGTGATCACAAAAGTGGACGCATGATGATATAAATACGCCTTTTCTATCTTGAAAGTCAATTGAAAATACATTAGAAAATATGACCGTGGACAAATATGTAATTTAATAAATTAATTAATTGAGAAATTATATGAATGACTATTTCATGAACTCCGGACCCTAAAATCAATTTCTTATTATTATTTATTCAATTTTAGAGAATACAAATTATTCATAAATTAATTATCTATCGTCTAAACAAGAAAAGAATTATTTGTCAGTAGTTGGTACTCCTTCGTTGGATCGACAACTACTCACACTTAATTACTTGCACGACCTGTATAGTTGTAGAATATTGCAACATTGTACAATTTGTATGATCCTTTCATGTATTAATCCCTTTCTTATAATTAATATAGATGTCCTAATAACAAACCAATCATGTTATCCATACATAGGATTGTTGTTATTAGCTACTGGAGTGGGAGGATTACCAACTCCTGAAATGTCCTTGTTGATTCGCCTGTGGACTAAGCTTTCTGTCAAACAAGGCAAAACCATTATTATCAGCCATTTATTCAAGATCAAAATGGAAGAAATATAGTTGAAATGTATAATACGCTCTCAAAAAATTCATTTTTTGTCCATAATATTTTAGCTCCTTTTCATTTTTAGCCCCCTTAATTACGAATACGTCAATTTATTGGGGTAACTCTTTTTTTTCCCTCTCAAATCTAATCTCTTTCGTTCTTTATTTTACCAAAGATAATATAATTATCTTAATAGTTATGAATATGTGATTGTTGAGATAATTAATCCTATACTTAGATCACTTAACAGTCACATGCATGGCCCGTTCACTTTCTCATTAACTATGATAAATTTAGTGAAAAAAATATTATACTTGTGAAAAAAATTGGGGTGGGGGGGGGGGGGAGGGGATGGACTAAGTTTAAGACTTTGTAGCAAATTATGGGACTCCAAATGAATAAGAAGAAAAGTATGAAACTAAAATGAAATTTATACCACTCATCGAAGAACGAAAAAAAAGAAATTGATACATAATACGCACCTTGTGTTAATTATGTTTAGTTCTCTTTCCATTGTTATTTATTTTGCTCTGCTTTTCTTTCTTTTTCAAAGTAAATTATTTAACCTTTGTTCTCCAATTTTAATTTTTTTTATTTAAAAATGTTAGTAAACATAATAAATTTACAATTACGTAGTTTAAATAATTGATAAAATACTTACCACATAAAAATTGAACAAAAAGGTTCAATTTTATAAGAATTAAATTTTACTGCACACACATTGAGTGCGCCCCCATTATTAATATCTATTAAGGCATGATAAAGTGTTACCATAGATAATTTTTTTTGACACATTGGTTTAAATTTGACAATTTAAGACTTTAATTTGAAAATTGTGGTACATTGAAGATAAATTTCAATTGATCAAAAAATGGCACGTAAATTGCACATGACCCAATTAAATTGGAATTTTTGTGTTTTTTTGGCCATTCTAAGCAAGCGTGGTCCCCAATTTTGTCAACTCAGCATATGTGCACAACCTCAACACATGCCTTTTTTTTAAAAGGAATAAATAAATGCCTTATTTAACACATGAAATACCCCCCCTCCCCCCCCCCCCCTCCCCCCAAATAAATAAATGCCCTATTACATTTTTTCTTTTTTTAAAAAAAGAATGTGTCAAGGTTGTGCATTGAATTGGCAAAATGAATGTCGAAAAAAATAATATCAATACCGTCAAGTTAGAGTTCTCACACCTTAAGAAGCATCTTCAAATATGGAATCTTGAATTTCAAGAATCTAAAGGAGAGATCGAGACTTGCCAATGTATTGGTTGGAAAATGTTTGATATTGTGTATCATCGTAGGAAGCTACTAGGATAGCTGGGGCAACCTTCACTAAAGTTGGTTTGATTGTAAATCTGGTATGTCGAGAAAATAAGGAGTGTTGTGAAGCCCTTTCAGATCTACAAACAGACTAAGAGAAAGGTTCAAAGCCCTAAGTTCAATAAAAGGGTTCCAAATCCAACTAGGTATTTCGCTTGTAATGTGGTTATTTGAGAGGTCTAAAAAGAACAATCGAGATTGATTTGAAAGATAGGGAAATTGTCTAGATTGTAGGATACTAGGCCCAAAGATTTTAGTTGGCGAAATGTAGGCCAATTTGAATATATATTTCTTACATCAATTGGCATGTTGTTGTGAGAAAGCTTGAAAACTTTAAGATCGTTAAGCCTTTGAATCTTTTCCAACTTAAAAGTGCCATTAGAAAAGTTGTGAGAAAGCGAAAGCATTTGAAGCTTTGAAGTTTGAAGAAAGATTGAGAAATAGACCCTTCCAGTCGATTATTGCCTAAACATAGTTCAATTCATTTTCAGAAAATGTAGATCTAGAACTAGGCCACTAAATTGATTGTGGGATAGCACAAGTGTCTATAGTGATGGAAGATCAAAACTAGATTGTGGAATTCTCCCATTTAGTGAATTGAATGCTAAGTTTAGTTAAATAAGATTGGAGTCACCTTCAAAATGCACGAAAGAAAAAGAACTAGTGAAGTTCTTAAAATTAAGGTTTATGCATTGAAGTTTTTTAAACATGTAAAATGATGCGATCGAATCGGTGAAGTTGTTAAAACTTAGGTCTATGTGTTAAAGTTTTGTAGACGTGTAAAATGATGGGATTGAACCATTGAATTCATTTCTAGAGAAGTCCACATAAGTTAGTTATGTTAGGTTGGCCAAAGCAGATAGAACTGGTCCATTGAATTTGCAATTAGATAGGTCTATTGTTGACAACATTCTAAAATTTCCAATAGCATTCCGCAATGAACCTGAGAAGTTAGCATATGTAAGAATTATAGTCCTACAAGCTCGGTTCTAATGGAAATGGGGTATGGTGCCACTTAGTAAATTATTTTTGGAGAGATCAAGGCTTTGAAGAGTAGGTACCTAGAAGATCATCTATGGAAAGTGGCCTTATAATGAGCAATTTGAGATAGTCAAGGTGGTCAAACTAGAGAAATTGGCAAAGAAGTCCAAAATTGTTGTCCACAGATTATTCCAATTGAGATGAAGAACATAAAGGCGATGAAGTTGTAGAAGGCAAGGATGCTGAGGTCCTGACACTATCTCTTGGAGTAATTCTCCTCAAAAAGGGGAATTTCTGCATTCTTTTCTTTTTTTTGTTTTTCAGTAATTTCTTTGTATGCTACAGAGAAAGTAGGCCAGAGGAGGAGGTGTTCTTGACAACAGGCATGCCATCCCAATACCTCGCCTATAAACTCTTTTTATTTAAATTTGCTTCTTTTAATTTAATGTTGCTGCATTAATATTTCTATGTGATTATGTATATGTTTTATTCAAATATGTTGTACTAGTTTATTATCTGGGGTAATGATGAATTCATATGAAATTCCATATAATAATACGTAGTTAATTGATTTTCAGGAAGTGTTATATATACGATTTGTATTAATTGGGAAAGCCAAGTTGCTGCACTATTTGATACACTGACTTTGAAATTTTAATGGATTTATATTATTTATTGTAATCACAAAAGTAGATGCACAATGATATGAATACGCCTTTTCCATCTTGAAAGCGAATTGCAAATACATTAGAAAATATGATCGTCGACAATTGTGCAATTTAATAAATTAATTAATTGAGAAATTATATGAATGACCATTTCATGAACTCTGTACCCTAAAATCAGTTTCTTATTATTTTTTATTCAATTTTAGGGAGTATAAATTATTCATACATTGATTATCTGTCGTTTAAACAGGAAAAGAATTATTTGTTAGTAGTTGGTACTCCTTTGTTGGATCGACTACTACTCACACTTAATTACTTGCACGACCTGTATAGTTGTAGAAAATTGCAACATTGTACATTGTACAACATCGTGCAACATTTAAATTTGAAAAATGTAGCACATTGAAGATACATTTCACTGAAAATTGAGAAATTGATCAAAAAAGGGCACGTGACTAGCACATGACCGAATTAAATTGGATTTTTTTTGTGTTTTTCAACCAGTCTAAGCAAACGTGGCCTCCAATTTTGCCAAATCAGCATATGTGCACAACCTCAACACATGCCTTTTTCTTTAAAAAGAATAAATAAATGTCCTATTTAACACATGAAATATTCCCCCCAATTTTCCTTTATGTGGCATTTATTACTTTTTTTTCTTAAAAAAAAGAATTTGTTGAGGTTGTGCATTGATTTGGCAAAATGAGAAGAAAAAAATAACACCAGTACCATCAAGATAGAGTTATCTCAGCTTAAGAAGCATTTTCAAATATGGAATCTTGAATTTAGAGAATCTAAAAGAGAGATCGAGACTTTCCAATATATTGGCTGGAAAATGTTTGATAATTGTGTATCATTGTAGAAAGCTCCTGGGGTAGCAGGGGCAGCCTTCATTGAAGTTGGTTTGATTGTAAATCTAGTATGTCGAGAAAATGAGGAGTGTTGTGAGGCCTTTTCAGATCTACAAGCAGACTAAGCAAAAGGTTCAAAGTCCGAAGTTCAATAAGAGGGTTCCAAATCCAACTTGGTATTTCACTTGTAATGTGGTTATTTGAGAGGTCCAAAACGAACAATCAAGATTGATTTGAAAGATTGGGAAAATTGTTCAGATTGCAGGATATTAGGCCCAAAGATTTTAGCTGACGAAATGCAGGCTAATCTGAATTTATATTTCTTACATCAACTGATATGTGAGAAAACTTGAAAACTTCAAAATCGCGAAGGCCTTGAATCTTTTCCAACTTAAAAGTGCCATTGGAAAAGTTGTGAGAAAGCGAAAGCATTGAAGCTTTTAAGTTTGAAGAAAGATTGAGGAGTAGACCCTTTCAATCGATTATTGCTCAAACATAGTTCATTCATTTTCGAAAAATGCAGATCTTGAATTTGGCCACTACATTGATTGTGGGATAGCACAAGTGTCTATAGTGATGGAAGACCAAAAATAGATTGTTGAATTCTCCCACTTAGTGAATTGAATGCTAAGTTTAGTTAAACAAGATTGGAGTCACCTTCACAATGAATGAAAGAAAGAGAGCCAGAGAAGTTCTTAAAACTGAGGTCTATGTGTTGAAGTTTCTTAAACATGTAAAATGGTGGGATCGAATCAGTGAAGTTGTTAAAACTTAGGTTAATGTGTTGAAGTTTTGTAGACATGCAAAATGATGGGATTGAACCATTGAATTCATTTCTAGATAAGTCCACATAAGTTAGTTCTGTTAGGTTGGCCAAAGTAGATGGAACTAGTCCATTGAATTTGTAATTATATCGGTCTATTGTTGACAACATTCTAAAATTTCTAATAGAATTTGGTAATGAACCTACGAATTTAGTATATGTAAGAATTATAGACCTACAAGCTCGTTTCTAATGGAAATGGGGTATGGTGCCACTTAGTAACATATTTTCGGAGAGATCAAGATTTACAGAGTAGGTACCTGGAAGATCATCTTTGGAAAGTGGCCTTGTAATGAGCAATCTGAGAGAGTCAAGGTGGTCAAACTAGAGAAATTGGCAAAGAAGTCCGTAACTGTTGTCCATAGATTGTTCCAATTGAGATGAAAAACATAAAGAGAATGAAGTCGAAGGGAAGGATGTCGAGGGCTTGACAAACCGCATTGGCGCAAGCTCAATTTGCTCAAGTGAGGTAAAGAGGAAAATACAACGTGGCACCACTTGAAATATAAATTCCATCAAGATAGTTCTCTCAACCCAGTTAAATTCTTGAGAAGCATCATCAAATATGGAATCTCGATTTTTGGAAATCCAAAGAAGAGATCAAGACTTGCCAATATATTTGCTAGCAAAGGGCTGATATTAAATATCGCCCTTAGGATTTGTGTCTTATCCAAGGAATTGAGAGACAAATTTAACTTCTTAAGATACCCAAGGTTGAAAAAACTTGACAGGATTCCACTCGAATCCACTCATTCTTGAGCTATAAATCGATCACATGGCCTACATCATCACACTCGATACCATACCAACTACTACAATCCTCCTTGATATGATTCTACCACACTAATTTTTTTGAAACTAAAGAATTGAACACAAAGTCATTCTTTAGTTGGAGTAGAAATCATTTTGTTTCTACAAGCAGTATTGACGACAATTTGTAGAAGTAAAGGTGGCGAAGCAAGATATCGAGGATGTGAAGATGAAGAAAAATTGTTAAATTTGCGAAGAAAATATTCCCACTATAATAAATTTGGATGAATCAATGGAGGAAATTTCTTCAAGGTGACAATAAGCAATGGCACATATATATAGGTGTGTGTGTACGTTCGCGCGCGCGTGTTTGTGTCATTTGGTAATTTAAAACTTTAATTTGAAAAATGTAGCACATTGAAGACAAATTTCATCAAAAGTTGAGAAAATGATTGGAAAATGGCACGTGACTTGCACGTGATCCAATTAAATTGTGTGTCCCAATGTTGTGCACATATGCTGATTTGGCAAAATGGGAGGCCACGTCTACTTAGGATGATCGGAAAACACAAAATTCCCAATTTAATTGGGTTATGTGCAAGTCACATGCCTTTTTCTAATCAATTTCTCAATTTTTAGAGAATTTTGTACTTAATGTGTCACTTTATTTCAAATTCAAGTCTTAAATTACCAAAATTGAAATAAAAGTACAAAAATTACCAAATAAGAAAAGATACGTGACTAATTTTGCAATTAAACTATTTATTGTCAGTAGCCTATTCCGATACATCATAGACATTCATTCTACCTAAAAATTTAAGGTTCACTAGTGGGTTAACTTAACGTATTTAAAAAACTTCTCAATAGTACACTTGTTGTGACACTTCATGAAAATTGGTGTAAACACATTTCTTGTGATAGTATGAAATGTTAAAATAAACTATTTCTACACTCAAATACCTTATACTTCAATTATTGTTTCCAAAAATACTTTTGATTTGGTGATACTATCTAATATGTTATTTATTTTAGTTTAGCAGACATTTCATATTGTGATAAAACAAAATATATAATAATTAAAATTTGGTAAGACTTATTGAGATATTTTTTATAAAATGTGATGATAGATGCATAAATTGAGACACTTTTTAAAAGTATCACCTTACTATATCATATGAGGTCATTTTTTGCAGTGGTTGTTTATTGAGTCACAGTTAATGCATAATGTGTTATATTAAGTCTCATTTTAGTAGTAAAAATTAATGGAAGCAATGTGTTGAAAATAGTAATTTATTAGTTTCAAGTGAAAGATGTTAGGACAAGTATATGGTACATAGGGGTAGAATCAGAAATTTTTGTTTTGAAAGACGGAATTGAATTACTATAAAATGTTAAAGGTATTCTATTAATTTTTTTTGCAGGGGGGAGGGGGGAGGGGGTGGAATTTGAAAATTTTCAAAGAATCCATGTAAAATTTAGCCCGACTTGAACGTGAGAGGAGGCAACCATACTCTCAAACCATTTTCTTACACAATAAACAGTTCTCAAATTAAAATTTTAAAATAAATGACATCTTGGTCAATTCTCAATAACAACTTTCGGGCCATTAACGATTTTTGGAGTGCCAATAATAATTCTCAATTAGAAATTATTTTTATAAGGAATGAAGGATTTGAAGTTGAATTTAGAATGCGAAATGCAAAAAAATAAAATAAAATTGTATAAATAGGAATGAAGTGAGGACAATTTTGACTAATTTTTTTAATCAAGTGTTGTATTTGATAACTTAGGGGAGTCAGTGTGACATAACAAATAGTTGATTGAGTAAAATATATTCAATTATATTTAAAATAAATAGACATTTTGATCAATTCCTCAATAACAAAATAAAAATCGAATACCAATAACAATTTTTGAAATGACAATAACAATTCTCTATTATAAATTTATATCAATTATTGACGTATAATAATTAAGAATTATGCATAATGCTTACTTCAATTATTAATGTATTTTATATTTACCATTGTATTACACAATAAACAGTTCTCAAGTTAAAATTTTAAAATAAATGATTAATCTATACTCCTATAATGAGAAATTGAAAAAATTGCATATCTTCAATCGTCAAAAATAATATTTTCAAAGCCAATCATCTTTTTTGTTGATATATTAATTAAATAAAAATACACTTGATAGAAATTAATAAAGTTTTTCAATAAAAAATATTGATTTATAATTAATATAAATTATAATTTATGTCATTAAAATTTTGTATGTGATGATGAAATTATAATTTTCTGATAGATCACATATTAAATATAATTAGTGTATTACCATTTTTTGAAAGAAAAAAGAGGAATGGATAAAATAAATGCCAGAATAATCGTCGTTGGAATCAGACATTCCTTCGGAATCACAATTTGTCCAGAGACCGGTGGAAAACCGGCTTATATTCCACCGGTTTCCACTAGTTTATATTTTTTATAAAAAAATTAAATTTAAATAAACCAGGGGAATTTTCTCTCGACTTTCCCTTGGTTTTTAAAAAAATTCAATTCAAATATTCCGGGGGAATATTCCCCCGGTTTTTCGCTAGTTTATATTTTTTTAAAATTAAATTTAAATAATTTTAATGAACCTTGAGCATATAAATAACAGTTTTTTTGTAGTAAGCTAAAGGTTCGATTGGGTGATCTCGGCAATGGTCAAATCTCGAGAGTAAATTAGCATTTGAAGAGGATTGACTCAATGAGAGTGTTGTGTGAAAAAGTGAGCTCCGATGTAATAAGAGGTGCTCAAACTGAAGTAGCTAGGAGTACCTGAATTACATCTCTCCAATATTTAAGTTAGTATAAATTAAAGAGAGAATATTGAGTAGATAAATACACAGAGCTTCAATGAGTTAAATGAACTTAGCAAAAATATTAAGTATAGAGTATTTGTAGTGGTGAACTTGTGTCAGGAAGCTTAAAATTTCAGGGTACCTACAAAAAAGCCCCGAATTCTCTTAAATCATCATGAGTCCATAGGGATAGGATTGAGATGACCATCTGGTGGTTAAGTAAAAAACCCCGGCTAGAGCTCATGCGAATAGGGTTGTATTTAATGTGATGAGAAGCTAAAGTGACCTGATCAGATGTCAACACTGAGCTTAGGGATGGCACTAGTCCGGTTAGACCCGGACCCGCCCCATTACGGTTGGGTTTTTGGACCCCCAACCGGGTCCGGGGCGGGTCCCGAGGCTTAATTTTAAAATACGTACCCGTCCTGCTAGAGTTTTATATATTTTTTATTTATTATTTTTATCAGTTTATATGATATGTTTCTATACCGTATATACAAAAGTATATATTATATAAATAGTCACATAAAAAAATGAATATGTTGTTCTTATATATTGCAACACTTTATATAAAAATGTTATAATAAGTGCACAACTAAAATACTTCTAAAAAAATGTTCCATTATATGTGTTAATTAGACCCATTTTTAGCAACGGTAGTTGAGATCGAATATGTTAGTTACATGGGCTCCACGACTTTTGAGATGATTAAATATTATAATGTATGGGCAAATAATAATATTAGTTTGGAAGGTGCAAAAGCTTCTCTCAAGCATTTCAGTCGACCACCCTTTCGCTTTTCTGGGCCAAGTATTAGATTATTTTAAACAAGAAAATGGGAATTGGTGGAAATTTATAAATGAGTGTAATAATTGCCAATTACTTATAGCCCATTGCACTTGACTTTGTTTCAAACAAATTCTAGCTTAGACTAAATTAATATAAATTACATAGTGACCATTTTACATTTATTTTGTAAATGATCGATAATTTAAAAAGAATGATTAATTATTTTATAAGTATAATATACTTGACATATAATTTATTAGATTAAATTAAATCATGTCTAGGTAAAAATTTTCCACAATTTATTGTCTTCAAACCAAATGTGGCAAATGGGTGGATTGGGTGTATAATTGATCTAAAAATATGAATTTGAAATGGGTTGGGTTGGGTTGGACCCAAATGGGTCCAAAGTAAATAAATATGTATTTACTAAATGTATAATTAACAAATATAGTGGATTACTAATTAATCATTTATCAATAATTATTAAAGATATCTAATTAAAAAGAATACAAGGTCCGTTGAGCTTGTTATTAATTACAAGACCTACTGTTGTTCTTTTTTTTTTTTTATATTATGTTATATTGTCGTTTGACTATATCTATCATTATTAAATTCAAGATTGTCGTTGATTAATCCTATTATGATTAATGTCGGTAAACCTGAAATTAGCTAGGTCATGTGCACTAATAATTATTAAGAATTATAATTAATAATTGGTTAAATTCTCCACGCGTGTCAATGAATATAATTGAGTATAATTTCTTTCTTTCTTTCCCTTCTTTTTTCTTTTTTTGATTTTGCTTTTCTTTTGCAGAACAAATTACATAAAACCCAATAAGACCCCTTTTTAAACTCTTTATAAATTCAAAACTATCTCAACTCAGTTGAACCCAGACCCAATCCAACCCATTCAATGTTTTTAAAACCCAATCCAATCCAAAATCAATTGGGTTGGGTTGAACCCATTAGTTGTAGCCCATTTTGACAGCCTTACTTAAAATTATTTGGTCCTTCTCCAATTTTTATTTTTTATTTTTTTCTCTAGAAAAAGACCAGGTTAACGATTCATAGACTTTCATAATAGACTAAATTAATTAATTAGCTACTTTTTCCCTTCTCTTGGTTTCAACTTCTGTTATTTTTTCCTCTTGTAATGACTCGAGGAGCAACACTGGACCTTTTATTCATATTCAACGCGTAACTAATTAAACTCCACATTAAACACTTCTAAAAAGTACAAACACACATCTGGCTATTAATGGAGAATGGCTTGTCTTTAATACCACTTCACCTTCAGAATTAGCATGTTTTTAAAGTCTGAACAAATAAATAAACAAACAAACAAATAAATAAATGAATAAACGTGAGACAGCAGTCCGTTTTTCATTTGCTAAAAGATCAAGGGAATCTCTATTTTAGGCTTACTTATATTGATGATCAAGCAGTTTAAAAGAGTATGTCATTGCACGTATATATATATATATATATATAAAAGAAGAAAATTTGTTGATGACAATTTTGTGGGGAATGTTTGTTTTATTTTAAAGTCTATATCGTGGTTTTCAAATTCAAGTATATATTTGCAACAAATTAGGTTTCATCAATAATCTAAATAAATTGAAGTTTCATTACTGATAATATATTTGCAATGGAATCACTCACTGCACTGTGTGATGCTGCTAAGGTACTATTGCGCATGACTTGTAAATTTGACTCAAAAATTATTTAAAACATTCACATAGAATGAACGATATTTTATTTTGGTCAATATAAGTAAATTGGGCATAATTCCCAACACAATTGATGAAATTGGTTACAATACCCAACTCAACTGATTAAATCGATTATAATTATCAACTCAATTGATCAAATTGACCACAATCTCCAACTCAATCCGCCGAATTCCTCATACTCTCCAATTTGATTATAATCTCCAACTCAATTAGTTAAATTGATCATAATCTTCAACTCAATTTGTCAAAGTAATCATAATTTCCAACTCAAATAATCAAATTGATCATAATCCCGAACATAATTAATTTAAATTATTGACATTTCTCCCAATTCAATTGAGTAAATTTGACAGTTTCGTAGACTTAATCGTTTTAATTGAACAATTCGCCAATTCAATTTGTTCAACAATCACTACTAGAAAATTCGATTTTCGCCACGGATTTGGGAAAAAATCCGTGGCTAAATAAAATGACAACGGATTAGCCACGGATTTTTTCCATGGCTAAAAGTGGCGCAGCTAAATTTAGCCACGGAAAATCCATGGCTAAAATTAGCCGTGGCCAAAAACCAAAAAAAAAATAAAAAAAAATCCGTGACAAATGTTGAAACAAAGAAAAAGGGGTCAACTAAACCCACACCCCTCTGCCCCTAACTCAAACACATGCAAGTGCTTGCCCATCGCCCAGCCATCGCATGCCCCCAAGCTCAATTTTTATTTTTTCCGCTCAAGGTGAGTCGAACCCCAAATATTGGGTTTGTAAATGTAGCATGTAACAATTGGGCTAAAGGAACATTTTGGTTAATACATGATTTGTTTATACTTTGTTATATATTTATGCAATATTTTAAATTTAAATTATCTAACTAAATTTCATTAAACATTTATTTCAAACAATTTCAAATACTAATTTAATTTATTTCTCTATTAAATAAAATGAACAATAACCTTTAATCCTATTTAAATACATAAGTCAAATATTGAAATTTATTTTATTGAATTAGTCAATAACCCTCAATATTCATTATTCATTTCCTACTTCATTGTACGAATATGCATCAACTGTAAAGACTCTAAATCAAGTGTATAAGTAAGAAAATAATTTTAAACACAAAGTTCTATAGCATAAATGTGCATTATAAAATAAAAGATAAAATATCATCTTCGGGTTGTAACCTTTAAATATTTTGAAAAACCAATATATATCATGTTATATATGTTATGGTCTAGTCCTTCATTTTTCCCCCCCTTATGTTGGTTTTCTTTTTTAATATTGAAAAGTGTTTGATTAAATAATTCAAGTGCATCCATTATATGTTATGTTTCAGCAATTGTTCAAACATATGTTATATTAGATAAGAGAAGTGAAAACTAATTGCTAAACAAAAATTTTTTATTAAAAATAGCCACGGACACTCCTAGCTACAAACGAACCGTGGCTATTAGCCACGCATAGCCACCACTTAGCCATGCTCAGACCATGGCCACGACTGGTCCATGGCCAATTCATGGCTAAGCTTTAGCGCCGCGTTAGCCACGGACTTCAATGGCTAAATTTTTCCTGTGTCACTTTGATCCATCGTGTCTAATCCATGTCTATTAGCCACGGATTGGCCACGAATTTTTTCGAGGCTAAAATCCGTGGCTAATTGTTCTTTTTTTAGTAGTGAATGCTTCATTTGTTTCACAAATACTTCATTTAACATACCCAATTTTTCATTTCAACAAACTTATATTGCATTTTGATTATTTAGTACTTCAATCAGACAAACCTATGTCGTCTTTCATAATTTATAAAGTTTATGAGATTATTTGTATGTTTTAGAAAAAAGTTCTTTATAATGCAATTTTAATAATGCATATTATTATTTAAGTTTGTTGATATTATAATTTTATACTGCACATTAACAGGGATATTTATTCATAATTTGAGGTGTGAGAGCACATAAAATTAGCACTAATTTGTTTTTTAAGTATAACACTTTGTAGAAGAATGATTTGTTAACACCATCTTTTTTTTTTTTTTTGGAAAACTAGATACCTATAGTGTTAGTTTCGCATATATAGGCTCGAGATGCTAACGCAGCGAAAATATGAAAATTTAACAAATAACTATTATGTAAAAACACATCCCGTTGCTATTACAACGTGGATCTTATGCAAACAACAAATACGTTTATTAAAGTTCAAATGAAAATTTACCTTATAACCCTTCAGTTTGATGTAGAGAGTTCACATATTCAATTACGAATCATCCTTGAGTTTACGATTTGATCTCGATCATTCAAACCATATCCTCGAACTCGATCCTCATCAATCCGAACATATCCACGTGAATAGGACTCCAAGCGTTCTCCCTCTAAAGATAGTCCACACAAACAAATCTTTTCGGATTCTTGATTGTATGTTGGAATCGAATCAAAAACTATATAGGTGTATATGAAACTAAATTTATTCTAACTTTTAGAATAATTCCTAAACTCTTTCAGGAATAAATTGGGAAGGGTGGATATATTTCTAAGTGTCTCTTAATTTTATGATCAAAAACTAAGAACGCATTCATAAATCATGTTAGGGAAGACAAACGTATCATTATTATCACACAATCATTCTCATGTGCTATGCTATAAATTGAGAAAACTAATTTTTCCTCTTTATAATCATTGCCACACATTTTTCCTGTCTATATACGTGTATATATATCTATATATATAAATATATCACATGTCTATATCTTTGTACATGTGACATATATATATATATATATCAAGAATTCTTCTAATCTATTTCAAACTCTTTGAAAATAGACACCCACTTGATTTCTAGTTTGATAATGATAAGAATCTCTATTCTTATATTAATCATAAATCAATTAAATCTCTATTTAATTAATTTAATCAATCAATTCTTAATTGATTGATCAATTTCAATAAATTGATTTTGTCCACCAAATCAAATTAATGGGCTTGGGCCTTAAGGTCCAATAAAATTAACCTAATTTTTACTCAACCAAATTAACTAATTAATCTAATTGAGTCCATCAATTAATTTAACTAATTCTATTGATTAATTAATATTCAATCAATTAATGGGTTGACCTCTTAAGCCCAATTAAATTAACTATTTAATTTAACTCAATTAAATCAACTCCTTCTTTTAATTAAATTCATCAATTAATTAATTTACTTAATCAATTCAATAATTACATCTCAATCGATTAAATCAACACTTTGATTTAATCCAATTAAATGTTTTATATACATTTAGGAGTTTATCTATTCATTTGTATGTGACCCCTTAGGTTCACCAATCGATTAAAAATGGGCTCGCAACTCATTGCGATATTTTAGATGACAAATTTATCAATCGATTTAATTAAACTCATTTAATTAATCACTTATAAATTAAAACTCTTTCTAATTTAATAGTACTCATCTATTGTGGTCGATGTCCAATAACATGCCCACGGTGTTTAGTCAATAGGTGAAGTATAATGCGCGAACCTGTCCGTTTATAATTACCGAGCAAACATATTCCCTCCATTATCTAATCTCCCCGATTGAGGTTTAAGATATGAGATTTATCAAAAAAATCCTTTTAACCTCAACCCTATGATTCTTAATTATAATTGGTATTTTCGACAGTCGATCTAGAAAACTCATTGCTAATCATTGTCTCTACCGTGGCCATATATTTCTATAGACTAGTTAAAATAGAACACATAGGAGATTCACTCACTTTACGAGGTGAGTAAATGAATTCTTTATCATCTCTCACAAACCATCACACATGCGAGATCTATACCCAACGTAGGTGTCTTAAGACCTGTCATGGGGTTGATACCTTGGAGTGATTTAGATCATGCCTTAGAGACTTGTTTCAAGACCTCCATCTCTATGCGAGGCAAGTTCCATAGCCTTATGTGATCTAGGATTGAGATTCAACCATATATATATAGATTGTACTTGAGAATAGTTTACACATTCTGATGAAGGTGGACAAAAAGTATAAACTTTCCTTTTTATTATTAATAAAAAAAGATTGTTTGTTACCAAGAGTATTTAAAATTATCGCTAGTCTCTTTAGCTTGCTGAGCACTACTCTAACAATCTCCTGCTTGCCCGAAAGCCAATGCCCCTTGATTTAAAAAGCCCTTCTTCCAAAGATGTTCTTTAATAACCTCATGCCTAAGGGAATTATTTAGTGGGTCTGCCACTTTTTCTGCTAAGCGAAAGCATCCACTCAAATGTCACTTAAATCATCGATTTTCTCAAATCAGATGGCTTCCTCATTCTAAACAATTTTGGAATATTTGTGCTTGGATTTTTTTGAATGAGATCTTGACTTGCATAGATGTCATCTCAAAGACAATGACATGCTTGGTAATGTTAGGAACTTTTATAACCAATCATTGGATAAAAGTTTTTCCATCCAAGATATTTTATATCAACATTTCATTTGTGGTAATGATCTCCAGTCCATCTGTCAAGTCTGTCATAGTTTCTAGTTTGTAATGTTTCCAAGTAACCATGTCACTACCGAAGCAGAGCTCAAATTCTAGTTGTCCATAATTGATTTGGAGAAACACAATCGGAAGAGCCCTCGAGTTTTAATACTCCATTTTTGTCATATTCAAGTTTTGTATCCTTAATACTTTTCAAGTACTTTAGGACAAACTCGATAGTGACTTGGTGACTATCACCATGGTTTTACCAGAATCAACTGGTTAGGCTTAGAGCATACACGATTCTAGTCGAATACACAGAATTGCATAGTAAATGCTTTCCAAGATGGATGCACTAGGTATGCTAGACATCCTATATCTCTCCTTATTATAGTGTGTGTACTTTAATTTAGAGAGTTTAATCCCATGTCTTTGCAATTGGAATCTTCACTTAGAGTCCTCCATACTAAATCTCATTAGTATCAAAAACTATGCACATGGATTGAAAAATGTCAATATTTGCCTAGATCTATCTCTATAGACCTTCGAACAAATGACAACTTCTCAAATCCTATTTGGAGAACTAAGTGCACAACTATACTCTGGTTGATTTAAAAAAAAAAGGACAAAAACTACTTTTCCGATGAAAACAATCTAGCGGAATTATTTCATCGGGCTTTTCTTAAATTCTTTTTCAAGAATACAACAGAATGTTTGCCGTATTTCTATCGAAAATACTTGTGTGAATGACCCGGCCAAATTCTTATGGAGGAAATGTGCCGGCAATTTATGTCAGATTTAAAAAAAATTAAAATAATAGTGTAGCAGAATTTGTTTGCCGGACTTTTCTGACCCAGATTCTGCTGAGTTCTAAAAAAAAAATAGAAAAGTTAAAAAAGGTTCAATGGAATTTGTCAGTTAGACTTTTTCATAAGGGTTTCGGTGAAAATTCCACTGAACTTCAAAAAATACAAAATAAATTAAAAGAAAGTCCGACAGATAAATTATAGTAGTACTAGTCGAATATTAAATTATTTGGTGCTGGGCACTATGCTAATTTAAATTTGTACATATTCAAGAAGTACCCACGAAACTCAGCATCAAAGACTTCAATAAAGATGAACATACATTTCGCTATGACTTTTGACGATTTAGGAAATACAAACATAATTTACTTTTTGAAAATTAAACCAATAGTATTTGACCAACTTCTTAAAAAAAATTAAATATCAACATTTTCCTGAAAAAGAAAAAGAAAAAAGAAATTTATTGTACAACAAGCTGTAGTATGACTTCAAGTTTTTAATCCGTTTGGCGTGGTTAACAGTGTCATTTTGGCGCAGGACTACTGTTGTCGTTCGCGACTGGAGGAGGAGGACTATCAACGCTTGGATCTTCCCTGTTGATGCGCCCGCGGACTACGCCTTCTGTCAACAAGAAATCATCAACTAAGACCAATACAATTAAACAATTGATTCAAAATGTAAATGGAAACAATACAGTTGGAGCCTCTTATATATCCAATTTTAGCCCCTTAATTACGAACTCATCTCAAATCTCTTAACAAATATTTTATTTATTTATTTATAATTAAACCGATTTGTTTGATGCTAGGTGCTATCCTAACAGAGAAACGTCTCTTTTTCACTTAATATGTGTCCAATTTTCTCTATATATTTTAATCTCTATATTTTTTATTGTTTTTTTAATATATTAAATTACTAAAATTTTAAATGTACATATTGTATAACTTATATATATGTATATATATATATATATGAATACATGCCAATCTATTCCAAAAACATAGTTTACATATATATATATATATATGTTAAAATTTATAAATTTTTTATATTATATGTATTTATATAAAAAAGTTACATACACTAAAGAAAAATTAAAAATAAAAAATTGAACACATAATATAAACAGAGGTGCTTCCCCAAAGGAATAGCACGCAACATCGAATCTACCAATGAAACCATTGATTCGTAATCTTATTGGAACCAATCGAGGTGAAACCTATAACACGAACAGAAAAATATCATTTTTTTTTACCATAATTTAGATCTTTTTCATTTTTAGCACCTTAGTTATATGAACTCTCAAATTTATTAACGTAAGTATCTTTTCCTTCTTCCTCAAATCTAGTCTCTTTCCACTTCACATAAGCTGTTAAATCACAAGTTGAACTTTTGAATGTTAGAGATATATAATTGTTCATCAGATAATTAGTACTTAATAGTTACGTGCAGTGGCTCGTCACTCAAGATCCTCTATTGCAAACCGTGTTTTCATTTCCTATTTCAATACATCAATGTATGTCAAGTGTAAAGATTTCATATTAACTGTATAATTAAACAAATAATTTTATGCACAAGGCATTAATGTATATATATTATGAAATAGAAAATGAAACAATAATTTGAAATAGAAGATTCCAAATTATGAAAAAAGGGTATCATGAATAAAGGCTTAAATTTTTGAAAAGTAAAAATGTGAGATGAAGAATTAAATTAAAGATTTATGAGATCCAATATGAATATGGACACAGACTAAAGTGGAATTTATCTTAATACGCACCTTGTGTGGCTAAGAAGTCTGAAGTTCTAGCTTCTGTAAAAAGAGAACAAGAATTTGAACTCAGCACAATAATAATGAAGGATATGATGAAAATGTAGATGGCAGCACGGTTCCAGAGATTCCCCATCTTTGGTCTCTGCTTTAGCTATGTGGAGAATGGGCTGCCTTTAATACTGCTTCGCGTTCAGAATTAGAATATTTTTGTTGACAATATATGCAACTGAAGTCTGAACGAAAATAACAAATAAATAAGAATGCAACTAACTTGTAGACGGGAGTCGGTCTTTTGTAGAGAAAACTTCACTTTTCATCCCTCACATTTACACTTATTTTGATTTTGATCCTTCATATTTACGCACTATTATATTTGGTCCTTCGTGTTATATTTTTTAATTCAATGTCATCTTTCCATTAATTTTTTTATTAAAAGCTAATGGATTGGGGGGCAAAATGTAACTAATTTATTAGTTTTTAATAGAAAATTTAACAGAAAAAATGACATTGGATAAAAAAAATATAACGTGAGGGACCAAATGTGATAGTGTGTAAATATGAGGGACCAAATTAAAATAGGTGTAAATGCTATGTACGAAAAGTGAAGTTTTCTCATCTTTTGTATATGCTATAAACCAAGAGAAATTAACGTAGTTCAAGTATTGTAAATTTTTTGCTTCCGTAATGTTTAAGTTTTGTATATTGACCGGCATTAAAGTATAACTCGCACCGTTGGCTTCGCAAGACTAAGAAAAAAAAAACTATGTCATTGCATCTAGAAGTATATGTATAAAAGAAGAAATTCATTTGTTGGTGAAAATATTGTTGGGAACGATCGTGATTACAAGACTGTGATTTATTTTATTAGGTATTTTGACAAATCACATCAACAATATAAAGGGCAAAAATAACATGCGGTAATGAAAAACAACATAGTGATTTTTCGTGGTTCAACAAAAAATCGCCCATGTCCACGAGAGTTTCCATTCTTCACTATGAGAGAATTTTCACCATTATACAAAACACACCCTTAACTTTTATCCCAAACTCAAGAAAAGTAAAACCCTTATACAACCACTCTCATTAGAGCATAAAGAACACTCTTCCAACCAAGAGAATAATACAAGTATTTCACGCACACTCCGTCGGTGCTTACTTGCTTTCTATCTATCTATTCTCTTCTTTGGATTGTACAAGACTCTCCCAACCCCTTTCTATTGCCCAAGAGAAAAAACTCTCCCCAAGTGTTTCTCTCACACACACTTTCTCTTTTTCTCTTGCTTACCGGTTGGCTCTTGATGCTCTCTCCCATTTTTCTACACTTCTTTGCTGCCATTTTGTATGCAGAATTCGCCCGCCGTCCATTGAAGCGGCTGCTAAAATTTTCCAATTTTGTGGCTGCAAATTGGTCTTATTTCGGCTGCAAATTCTATGCTACAAAATTTTAGCCACCATTCTTTTCCTTCATTGATAAAGGTAGGTGTAAATTTAATTTTTTTTTCTTACCTTCTTTATGATCTATTCCTTATTTATTTTTTAAGACAAATAAGTTGATATCTTTTAAATTTCTATACATTTCATTTGTGACTTTCTAGCATTTTTCAGGAAAACATTGTCTATGTTCTTAAAAGTATAATTATCATTTCTCTTCTTTTTTTCAATTATGTCCAATCTCTTCATTTATTTGTCATGTATGTATTTTCAAAATTTCTTTGTTGAATTTTTATTTTCTACGCATGAAATTGAATAAAAACACAAGTCTTCATAGTTCGTGGAAGAAAATTTTAAATTATTTGCTTAATATATATATATATATATATACATCCTTTGAGCGAATGCTTCGTAAATGACATGATTATAAACTTTTCTTTTATAGTTGTTTCATGGAATTCTCGATTGTTGTATCTTGAATAGATTATTTTTTTTGTTATTATTGTTATTTCTATTATTAAAGTTTAAGTATGAAGTTTTAAAGGTTCTTCCTATGACTCCATTGAAGCTCGCCATCGTGCACTGATCTTGACGGACAATTCACCCAATATGGTTAAAAATCGTTACGGTTAAAATGATTATTTTTAAAAAAAAACATGTTAATATGGATGTCGATGTATAGTTCACTGCAGGAAAAACGGGCAAAAGCGGGGGAAAAATCCGGCGGAAATCCGGGGGAATTTCCGCCGGAAAATCGTAAAACCGACGGAAACCGGTCCGCCGGTTTTTTTGGCGCCGGAATACACCGGGCCGCCGGTTTTCCCCCGGTTTTTCCGCCGGTTTACGCTGGCGAGATCGACCGGCGGAATATTCCGCCGGATGCGAAACCGGCGGAATATTCCGCCGGTTTTTCCGCCGGATTTTAAAAAATTTAAATTTGAAAAAACCGGGGGAAATTTCCCCCGGTTTTTTCCACAGGATAAAATAAAAAAAATTAAATTTGAAAAAACCGGGGGAAATTTCCCCCGGTTTTTTCCGCCGGATAATTTAAAAAAAAATTAAATTTGAAAAAATCGGGGGAAATTTCCCCCGGTTTTTTCCGCCGGATAACGCCGGATAATAAAAAAAAAATTAAATTTGAAAAAATCGGGGGAAATTTCCCCCGGTTTTCCCCCGCAAATATGAAAACCAAAAATTTATTAATTAAAACCAATTTCTTCAATTTTTTTAAAATAATTATTTTAATTCGATCGCCCAAATCAGCTCATTAAATTTTTTTATTTATAATATTCTAATAATGTAAAATGCTAATATTCACAAACATCTAAAATAAATAAAAATACATAAAGCTAAAATAAATTGACAAATATAAAATATTATCCTATATTATTTGAAATATAATTCAAATATGAAATACGAATTCGTCCGGCAAATAAAAATATTGTTCATACGTCAAATTAAAGTATCAAATGTGTCTACTCGTCCTCCTCATTGTCATCCTGAAAATAGTTGATTTCATTTTCGTTATTATCTCCGACATTCATGGGATTCGTATTTGGTTGCGGTGCGAACATGTGTTGAGCGGGAAATCCTTGATCGAGATCATGATGTGTGTCGTGGGACGTATTGCCCGTGGGACGACGCCGACGAGATGACTGGGGAGCTGCTCCGGAGGCGGACGGGCGATTGGTCACAAGTCCGGTGTACAGTTGTTGCATCATTGACATTATTGCGTTATTTTGAGACTTTAATTCAGTAATCTCTTCTTTTTGAGTTGAGATATAAGTCTGAATTTGATTTCTGAGATCCGTCAACTGCGCCTGTACATGTGCTCCGGAATTAGAAGGATCAGCACGCGATGAGGAACTTCCCAATGAGTGTTGCCCCCTCTTTTCCCGAGGAACGTAGTTCAGCCCAATTTGGCGACCCTTTCTGTTCGGGGGTCCGACCGCCTGCAAAAACAACTCGTGTTGAGACTGTTGTGTAGCTTCATCGTTCAACCCTGCTGCTATTGATTGTTCCTGGGCTTGCAACAATTGTTGGTAGTTCTCCTACACGAAATTAAATAAATTAGATTAAACAATTAAAATTTAAGTCATGCAAGTATGTATAATTAGTTAATTAAATATGCAAATTAATATATTGTATACGTACGTGGACTTGTTTGGCATTTTGATTTAGCCAAACCACATTATTGGCCGTGCTCCCTTCATCCTCGTCACCCTGGGTCATCTCGTCGGGTCTAAGTGATCTCGTATAACACTTTTGAACAACCTCATGATAGCCAACCTCACGTTCACACTCAGCCTCCTAGATAATTGACAAATAAAATTTTTAATAACAATAATAGTTATAATAAAATTGATAATAAATAACATACCATCTCAAATTTTTTCGTTGCAAGTGACTTCGGCCCGCCACCATAACATGCTCCACCACCCGCTTCTCTATTTTTTTTATTCTGTTCGCTTGTTTTTTTGAATGTCTCTGAAGCCCAATAGGCGGTCAATTGATCCCATATTTGGGGCACTATCCACGCCGGTTGCGTCCCCACTTCCCTGACATGCTCATATAGCTGCGACAGTTTTCTCGAACCACGGCTTCGAAAAGCCTTTTTCATATGATACTCGTGTGCAGGATCCCACTCAACATATTTCTGTATATGTTATATTTTAAAAGATTACAATATGCATAAAAATTTATGTGTTACGTGTTACGTGGTACATATAATCAATATACAAAACAAAATACGAACCTTCCACTCCTCAAACCACGTATCAACAAGCGGTGTGCTAGCATATTTGAATGTAGGAACGAACTCAGTCATTCGGCTTTTCAATACGGTACCTATCGCGTTAGCTCCACGCTCGGCCGGGACGAAGCTACTGCACATACAATATATATACACGTCATATCATGCTTAAGTTATTATAATACATTTAAACTTGACATTTCAAACTCTCACTTACCAATTCGGAGCCGGCTCCAAGAAAAGCTTCTGTCCAGCTCGTCGTGTGGCTGGAGGATCCGGGATGCTATATGCATCCTGAGCAGATGGATTAGGTGAACTAATCGGTGGACTATGTCCACCAATGGATGGAGTAGGCATAAAATGCAATGGAGCCGATGCAGCATGATGGTATGTTGTGTTCATGTGTTCATTGATAATTGGAGGATCGTTTAAGTCATGTGATAAAGGACTAGTTGTGGGGACATATGATTGTGAAGAATTGATTCTACCCCGTATGGCATTACTTGATCCAGAGCGTTTCCGCGGTTGCATCTAAATTATTGTCGTTAATATAAATTAATAGATCAATTGCATACTAATATTAATTAGAAAGATACATATAAAATTTACATTAATATAAAGTATTACATAAGAATTCAATTATTAACAATCAGCTATTACAAATCAAATGAACTCTACTCACTGTCTCTATCATTATTTGAATCATCGGTCATTAATACTAAGTCTTCCTCATGATCCTCATCTCTCTCACTATATTCTTCGTCGGCCGGGACATCATTATTTTCCTCCTCATCCTCCTCGTGAACCTCAAGTTCGACGAACTGAACAATATCTAAGTCAACATCTTCATCACACAAAGCGGGTACTCCATCATCACTAGAAGAGTTCATAACCTGGCACATATCATTTTGGTAAGCCTCCTCCATACCACCAGGAGTTTCAACTCTGCCTTTAGCTTTACTTTTAATTATAGCGAACCATTGGGTCTTGCCACGAATACGACCTGGATACACAACAAAATAAACTTGGCGCGCTTGTTGGGCGATTATGAAAGGGTCATATTTTCTGTATCTGCCTGTCTGTTTGACCTCGATAATACTACATTCTGGGTGTGCAATGCGCGTTCCTCTATGTGGAGTGGGGTCAAACCAATCACACTTGAATAACACCACTTTTTTTAATGGTTCCCCCGTATACTCCAATTCAAGAATTTCATTCAAAATTCCATAATAGTCATCTTCGCCGGAATCGCCATCGTAACCGCCTTTCACCCATACGCCACAATTCATTGTTTTTTTACCCTCACTCCATGATCGTGTGTGAAATTTGAAACCATTCACAATATATATCGGATATGTCCTGACAGAGAAATTAGGCCCCAGCGCAAGTTGTTTCAAAAATATTGACAACATTCCATTATTCAGTTCAAGGACCTATATAATGAAACGCATATAATTAACATCAACAACAATGTTCATGCATCTTTTCACACTTGATTGTGCGATAATTTTATTATATTTTTTTTAAATTAAAACTTACGTGCGAATTGAACCAGTCTGCGAATTCATTTTCAATCCACTCGCTTGCGTCAACTTCTGTGATCATATAATGTTGTCAAAAATAGCTACGTTTGACAAGATTTAATTCAGAATTTTTGATAATCACATAAAATAATTATAATTTATTAAATGTGATACTTACTTGATATATATTTCGACTTCATCACAATTTAACAGTACATGTACTTTAGCAGAATTATACTCCTGCAAACTCTCAAAATATCGTTCCTTACATGCTCCTAATGGACGACCTGGTTGATTGAAAACCGACAGGGTTGATGGTACTGAAACATCAACACCACCATCATCGTTCCGTGGTACGCGCGTACTCATTGACCGCACGTGCGAATTAAAGTAGAAGGAGCAAAAATTAGCAGTCTCACGTTTGAGATAGGCCTCACATATAGACCCTTCTACTTGAGCTTTTTGTTTGACTATTTTTTTATCTTGCCCAAATACCTATAACATTATATAACGAAAATTTTTATGTAATTAATAACAATGCATAAGAAAATTTAAGTTATGCAATGTACAGCCAAAAATAAATGATCTACCTTTCAAACGGATACATCCATCTAAATTGCACTGGACCACCATTCCGAGCTTCATCGATCAAGTGAACAGGTAAATGCTCCATTACATCAAAAAATGTAGGAGGAAATATTCGTTCTAATTTGCATAAAATTATTGGAATATTTTTCTCCATCTTGTCAATATCATCGTGCCTCAATGTACTTGAACACAAATCTTTGAAAAATTGACTCAATTCAACCAATGGCTTCCAAATATCATCGGGCAATTCCTTGAATGCAATAGGCAATAATTGTTCCATGAATATATGACAATCATGACTCTTCATGCCATGAATTTTGGCTGCTTGTGAGTCTACACAACGACTTAAATTTGAGGAATACCCATCTGGCATTTTTAGTTGTTTAATCCACTCACATATTGCTCTCTTTTGGTCTAGCATGAAGGTGTACTTAACTTTTGGCTTTCCCCATTGCCCGCTTGACTTTTGAACCAATTCTAACTCACACCGTCTACAAAGTTCGGCCATATCCATCCGTGCATTTGCATTGTCTTTAGATTTTCCTTTGATGTCCATTACTGTGTTAAAAATATTATCAAATACATTTTTTCAATATGCATGACATCCAGATTATGACGAATTAAAACATCTTTCCAATACGGTAATTCCCAAAATACACTTTGTTTTGTCCAATTATGCGTTATACCATACCCGGGTAACTTTTCCATATGCGGGTGCTCAGTAATTTTCGGTAACCATTGTACAAGTTCTGCCATTTGATGACCATCGACTTTCGGTGGTGCCGGGTCGAACTCAGTCTTATTTTTCTTGAAATTCGTTTTGTTTCAGTCGAAAAGGATGGTTCATTTCAAGAAATTGTCGATGGCAATCAAACCATGTATTTTTCCTTCCATGTTTCAATATTACGGCCTTACTGTAACCCATACAATACGGACATGCTAATTTACCAGCAGTCATCCAACCGGATAGCATTCCATACGCAGGAAAATCATTAATTGTCCACATTAACGCAGCTCTCATCAAAAAGTTTTGTTTTTTTGATGCATCATACGCCTCAACACCCACATCCCAAAGTTCTTTCAACTCATCAATAAGTGGTTGCAAATACACGTCAATGTTAACTTTCGGATTTTTTGGCCCAGGAATGATGCATGTCAAAAACATATAAGGCATTGACATACACATCTCAGGTGGTAAATTATACGGTGTTACAATTACCGGCCAACATGAATATGGCGATGCTGATTGAGAATACGGTGTGAATCCATCAGAACACAAAGCAAGTCTAACATTTCTAGGTTCAGCAGCGAAATCAGGATAAACTGCATCAAAACTTTTCCATGCATTCCCATCAGCTGGGTGACACATAACCCCTTTCGGTCGGCGATGTTCAACATGCCATCGCATGTGTGGTGCTGAACTCAAAGATGCATACAAACGTTTTAATCGTGGGATTAGTGGTAGGTAATGCATTCGCTTAACGGGGATGTGTTTACGTCGGCCTTGACTCCTAGTCGGAATTTCTCGATATCTAGGAGCACTACAGAATTTACATTCTGTCGCGGCAGAATCATTTTTATAATACAACATGCATCCATTGACACAACAATCAATTTTGTAGCTAACCAAACCCAATCGTTTTACAAGTTTCTGCGCCTCGTAAAAGTTTGTTGGGAGGTCATGCGGGGTAGGCATTACTTCAGACATTAACTGTATGATTTCATCAATACCGTCCCACGCAACATTGTAATCAGTTTTGATACTCATTAATCTTGCCGCAACAGATAAAGGGGAGTGATCTTTACAACCAGGCCAAATTGGTTTGTTAAATTCACTCAAGAGATCGAAGAATTTTTTTGTTTCCGCATTTGGCGCCTCTTCCACAATAAGTGGTTCATCGTTATTCCTCATATCAACCATATCATCCACAATAATATTTTCCCTAACGGCATCGAAGCACATATCTGCATATCTTTGTAGGGGATTATTGTCAAGATTTATAGATGTACTTGGTTGACCGAACGATGCATTATCTTGAACCGGTCCTACCTCACCATGATCTACCCAAAACCAATAATTTATTTTAAAACCGAAACGGAGAAGATGTTCCCTAACTTTAAACGGTTCTAGAACGGCCCACTTTTTAACGCATTTTGCACATGGACATCGAATCATTCGAAACTTTATAAACTCTTCACAAGTTTTAGCATGTTCAATAAATCCATCCACTCCATCAATAAACGAGTTTGAAAGCCCCGAAGAATTAGCCTCAGTCCTTCTATACATCCACATTCTATGCGAGGGTATATCCATCTACATATTACAGATTAACTAATTATTATATGGTTTGTTTATTCTTAACTATATCATCTAACTTTTCATTGTAACAAATTTTACATTTTACAGAAATTCAAACACAAGCATCATATTACAGAACGTATACAAAAATTTCACGAAAGACAAAATAACTGCATCATATTACAGAATGTATGAAGCATTATTATATGTTATTTACTAGTTATATATTGTCAAAAAATACGTACCACCCCCTTATATCACCACAACATGCAAGCACGTATAAACCATAGCAAACAATGGGAAGGCTCCACCCCTTCCCCCAATTCCCATCCATCATCTCCACATCTCGTACTACCTTAATAGCTACAAACTATCTAATAATATATACATATACATCTAATTATAACTACGCATAGCCAAGCAATGGCTCATATTAGCAAAAGTTAGCCATACGTACCTTTTCGATATTTATACCAAATTACACGGCTACGCAAACGAAGTTGAATAAGCGAAATACCTACAATTTCAAGACAAATAAATAAATTACAATCACCTTTCATACTTTACATCAACAATTAATAAAGTACTTTACATATTACAAAATAACACAATCAAAAATTATCAATAATTTCATATAACAAATATTATTAATTATGTCAAAATACACGAACAAATACCATATCTAATACAAAAATCATATACATTTGTACATATATCACTTTCAATATTTATACATTACAGCAAAAATATACTTTAAAAAAGCAATAAATCCATACATGAAAGACTTCTAACATTAGTACATATTAACAATCAATATTTCTGTTAAAATACATTATTTTATAACATATCTAACAACAAAAATCCTATATATTTGCATATCACAATATCAAAACAAATAATATGTAAAATAACAAAAAATAAACTATCATTCAAAAAACAAAACCGGTCAAATGGTCAAGGGCGCGGTGGGCGGCGCAGGAGGGGACGGCAACGGCGACGGGCGGCGATGGCGGCGGCAGCTGGCGGCAGGGGCGTCGACGGTGGGAGAGTCGG
Source organism: Petrea volubilis (assembly GCA_026212405.1). Classification (NCBI taxonomy): domain Eukaryota; kingdom Viridiplantae; phylum Streptophyta; class Magnoliopsida; order Lamiales; family Verbenaceae; genus Petrea; species Petrea volubilis. Next base: position 6,290,341 of record CM047881.1, read on the forward strand.
AGAGAGAGAGAGGGCGAGTTGAGAGAGAAACAAATGGAGGAGAAAGGAGGAGGAGGAGGAGGAGATAGGGGGGGAAAAGGGGGGGGGGGAACCGGGGGAAAAACCGAGGGAAATTTCCCCCGGTTTTTCCCCCGGTTTTATGGGGAAAAAAATTTTAAAAAAAGAAACCGGGGGAAATTTAACAAATAAACTGGGGGAATTATTCCCCCGGTTTTCCCCCGGTTTACCGGGGGAAAAGTTCCCCGGTATTCCCCCGGTTTACGGGGGAAATTAACAAAATAAACCGGGGGAATTATTCCCCCGGTTTTCCCCCGGTTTACGGGGAAATTTTTTAAAAAATAAACCGGGGCAAATGTCCCCCGGTTTTCCCCCGATTTTTGGGGGAAAAGAAATTAATTTGTTTTCATCAAATTATATTAATTATAAATATAAGTATTTTTTTTCATAAAGTAATTTTGAATATACTACATTTGATATTTTTATTATTGGAGCATATAAATTATAAATTTTTTGGTAAAAATTAGAACTTATATGATTTTTTTAAGAGTAATGATGATCGAAAAATATTCGTTAAAGACCTTAGTCAATTATCATAGCGAAAATGAGAATAACCCTAGCTAGTATTACAACTCCAATTCAAAGATGTAAATAAAGGACTAAACTATAATAGCCTTATTACATAGAGTCATAAAAGAAAATAGTAAAACTCATTTTTCGTATCTTAGTTCATATTATGTATTTAATTTATGAGTTAAATCTTTACATATGCTTTCGATATTTCAACAAATGTTAAATCATATATAACTATTTAAATTTTCAAAAGTAATAACTAAAATAGATTGCAGAATCTAAAAATATCGGGCACATATAACTTTTTCCACATTATAATCTATCCGTGACCAAAATACGTCCTATCCCTTTGATATGATCGTCTAAAACGATAAAATATTTTTTGTAAAATTTAAAAATATATACGTTTCAAAAGAAAATTTCAAAGGTAAGGGTTGGTGATTACTAAAATGGGATATTGATTTAGCTCATGGAATTAATATTTAAAAGGTAGTAAATTATTACACTTTGTCAAATTTTAGGGATCGAACACTGATAGGAGATGTCATTTTATGTGAGTAGAATATAGAAGCTAAAGGCCCCAGCAACCTTATGGTTGTGGGTTTGATTCCCCGCGAATACGGTTATTTTTTTAGTTTGATATTAATTTCTTTCATTTTTATAGTAGTTGTATTTAGTGGTTATTTGATGATGATTGGTTGTAATAGTTTGCTCTTTTGGGGGAATATTGATGTCACAATTGTAATTTATCATTAAAATAATTGGAAGATTGTAATAAATCGACTTAAAAAAATATATATAATCAAATCATAATTAATTCAATTATTGTTTGCACATATGTTATACCTCTATTTTGATTTTAGTAAATAGCTAATGGGGTCAATTACTTGCTTTGGGGGGGGGGGGGGTGAAAGTCAATCTTAAAAAGGTTAATTATGTGAAAATTGTTTCTTTCACACTTAACACATTCTTTTTATTTGTTCTAGTGAATTAGACCACCTAAAATTTGTTGTAGTTATTGTAAATTTTTATTTCATCAAACGTAAATATATTTATTTATACAACTCAAAATAATCCCTTTAACCAACTTTTTCATAGATTATGCTGAAACATTGATCATTTTAATATGGATTCTAAGGTAAAATAATGCAATAATATATTTTATGAGGTGAAAGTTATATATTAATATTATATTAAAAAATTTTTTTCATATTTTTAATATAAATCCAACCTTTTGCTTGAATAATTGTTTCAAAAGTACACTCTAAAATAATTCAAACAATTAATTAACTTCAAATAAAAAAATTAATTTCCACCGATTTTACATAAAAAAAATTCAAAAAAAAATCGGGGGAATTATTCCTCCGATTTTTCTGCTGGTTTTAAATTTAAAAATACATATAAAATAAAATCGGATATAAAAAAATATATAAAAAAACCGGATATAAAAAATATATAAAAAAAACCGGATATAAAAAATATATAAAAAAAAACGGTTTTCTATTTAAAAATAAATAAAAAAATATTAAAAAACACCGGGGGAATAATTCCCCCGGTTTTCCGCCGTTTTTTTTAAAAATAAATAAAAAAATATAAAAACAAAATCGGGGGAATTATTCCCCCGGTTTTTCCGCCGATTTTTATTAAAAATATATAAAAAATATAAAAACAAAACTGGGGGAATTATTCCTCCGGTTTTTCCGCCGATTTTTTATTAAAAATATATAAAAAAATATAAAAACAAAACCGGGGGACTTATTCCCCCGGTTTTCCGCCGGTTTTTTATTTAAAAATATATAAAAAATATATTGAAAAAAAACTGGGGGAATAATTCCCCCGGTTTTCCGGCGCATTATAATTAAAAATATATAAAAAATATAAAAACAAAACCGGGGGAATAATTCCCCCGATTTTTCCGCCGGTTTTTTATTAAAAATACATAAAAAAAAAATATAAAAACAAAACCGGGGGAATTATTCCCCCGGTTTTCCGCCGGTTTTTTATTTAAAAATATATAAAAAATATATTGAAAAAAAATCGGGGAATAAATCCCCCGGTTTTCCGCCGGATTATAATTAAAAAAATATAAAAAGATATTAAAAAAAATCGGGGGAATAATTCCCCCGGTTTTTCCGCCGGTTAATATTTTTAAAAAAAAAAAAACCGGGGGAAATTTCCCCCGGTTTTTTTATTTAAAAAATTCAAAAAAAAAACCGGGGGAACTTTCCCTCGGTTTTTCCGCCGGTTTTTCAGTTTCCGCCATGCTCGCCGGTTTTCCGCCGGAAAACGCCGTTTTTTCTGTAGTGGTTCGCGAAGAGATCAACAATACAAGATATATGTTACTTCATAATACGGCGTCGATTGGCCAGAATCCACCATTATAGTCGTTGGGTTTCGGGTTAGGGAAAAGCGAATGGGAAATCTTGGGGTTCGAATTGCAAAATGGTATTAAAGGCAATTACAAAAAATTATAAGGGTAAATTCGACAAAACGTACAAAGGTACAACCGATTCAACTAAAATGAACCGCGAAGTGTAACTCATACCAAGCCAAGTACCTCTCGTACCACTTTGACAAAATTTTAAGGGCTAGCTGGAATTTGAAATCAAAATTAATTTACGATGTTGAGGTGTATCTTCTCAAAAATTAGGTACAAGAGTTATCTTACTGGAGAATACTCGAACTCTTATAGGTGCACAATCATCTCACACAGATCATGGCCTTAAATGATACTTTGCATTGTCAAATGTACGTAAAAGTAAATAAAAGTAGGTTTTTATGATTAACATTAGCTTATAGCTTATTGGTAAATGCTTGATTTTGAAAATTTTAAATAAGATAGTGATAGAGGTGGTTTAATTTTTATGAGAGTGTAATAATCAATAGCTTATAGCCTATTAGAGTTGACTTCAAAATTATTTCGTCTTTTAACATTTAAGAAAACCATATTCAAGATTCATACGCCTTAAGGATAGATTTAAATAATTAATTAACTACTTTTTTTTCTTCTCTTGTTACAACTTTCATTATTTTTTCCTTTTGTAATTGTCTCGAGGAGTAACATTAGACCTTTTTTACATATTCAAGAAGTAACCAAGAAACTTCACAGGATACGTACACTTTTAACAAATGCAGTTAAACATACTGTAGACAAATAAAATTTATGGCCAAATTAAATGCCGACATGTGGCAAATAGTATATTAAATATCAATATTATATTTTCTATTTTTATGTTGGGAATTTAATTGAATTTAATTCCTAAATAAAATAGTTAATTAATTGATATTTTAATATATATTTTCTTGGCCAATCAGGCGGCGCCAAATGTCAAATTAGACTATTTTGGCAATAAATATAATATCTTGCAAACATATATGCTAGGTATTATTATTTTGGCAAATAAAATAATATCTTGCAAACATATATATGCTAGGTATTATGACTTTGGTAATAAATATAATATCTTGCAAACATATATGCTAGGTATTGTTATTTTGGCAATTCAAATCGTATCTTTTCATTAAGGAAATGAATTGCTAGCAAATTTGAACCGGCCAATCAAATTGCATCATCTTGTTAAGTAAACATGGCAAGAGACCTTTCCCTACACCTATAAATAGGGGTCTTCTCAACAAGCCATAGACACACACCAAAAAAGATACATCAAAGCATAAGAAGTCTTCAGAGCGAGAAAAGCGAAGGAAAATCCCGCGATTCCCTCAAGAAGATTCGAAGTGATCGAGTTGAAGTTCCCGGCGTTCTTCACGAAGATCATCAAATTCAGGCGTTTGATCTGCAATCAAGGTGCGAAACCAGCGAATCAATGTTTTCCCAAGCCAAACACACAACGATCAAGGCGAAGTTCCCGGCGTTCTTCATCAAGATCAACCAAATCAAGGCGTTCGATCTGCAGACAAGGTGCTAAGCCAGCAAATCGACGTTCTTTCCAAACATATATCAAGTCAAGTCAACGGTTTTCACGGCGTTCTTCACGACGTTCATCGAAAATATCGGCGTTTGATTCGTGATTAAGCTACAAAGCCCACGAATCACGTTATTGAAGACCAAATCAAGCTCCAAGAAGATCAAACTACCAAATCCGCTTCGGAAGTGTTTGAATTTTCAAATTTCAAATTCGTTAAGGAAGAATCAGAGGATCAAATTTAGAGATTGTACCCACTTTACTTCAAATAAATTCATTAAATTCAATTTGTACGATTTTTCTTGTCTTTTAATTCAATAGACTCGAAATTTGCGTTACAAATTTCTGGCACGCCCAGTGGGACCCTCTACCTCTCATCTCTTCCTTTGGTCAAAAACCTTCTTTAAGTACCAAATGGCCGCCTACAAACCCACGGAGTCTGAGGTCGCCATTTCAGAAGTTTCAAGTTTTGTAGTTACCACGAGAAGCATGTCCAAGAAGTCTCAAGCATCTTTCGAGAAGACAAGCTCACTCGATAGTATTAAGAAAGGCCTACCTCAACTCGTCAACACCAATGAAGATGATGGAGTTGATTCTGCGTCATCCACTCCCCGCTCGACATCAAGTTCATCCAGCATAGCCCCCGCCATGGTGACAAACGCGACAACATTGGAGGAACAACTTGCAAATTTGACTAAGGCCATCGAAGGGCTCGCCAAGCACGCTCAAGAGCAAGACTCTCAGATCACGAAGCTAATGAACAAGGTCGATCGCGCTGAAGCTAGCCACGTCATGGGGAGGCAGCTGGAAGCTTAAGATGAAGCTGAAATGTCTATGAAGCAACAAGAAAGGGGAAAGTCTGCAGTACCAGAGTTGCAAGTCTCATCGGAGGGGTTGATTCCTATTGACCGGTTGAAGGAGTTCATCATGGGGACGATCAAAGATGCCAAGTCAGCTATGTCGTATACAAAGCCATATACGCAGAGAATCGACAACTTGAAGATGCCAACCGGTTATCAGCCTCCCAAGTTCCAGCAATTCGACGGCAAAGGCAACCCAAAGCAACACGTAGCCCACTTCGTCGAGACATGCAACAATGCTGGAACCTACGAAGACCACTTGGTCAAACAATTCGTTCGATCACTGAAGGGAAATGCGTTCGACTAATACACTGACTTAGAGCCAAATTCAATCGATAGCTAGGGGCAACTTGAGCACGAATTCCTCAACCGCTTCTACAGCACTCGACGAACAGTCAGCATGATCGAGCTCACCAACTCTCACCAATGGAAAGATGAACCTGTCATTGACTACATCAACCGGTGGAGAAATTTGAGCCTCAATTGTAAAGATAGATTATCTGAAACGTCAGCCATTGAGATGTGTATTCAAGGGATGCACTGGGGACTCCGATATATTCTTCAAGGGATCTAGCCTAGGACTTTTGAAGAGCTTGCGACCAGAGCGCATGATATGGAGTTGAGCATGAGCGCAAGCAGAGTTGATGGGCCACCTGTCCAAGAGCCTCGAAATCCTAGAGCAAAGCACGACACAAAGAAAGGGAGCAAGTCCTTTTCCAAAACCCAAACCAAAGAGTCAATGGCAGTAGGCGCGAAACCTATCAAATTGCAAGGAAAGACAAATCAAAAGGGTGAAGAAAAGAAAGATGTTGCCCCGGAGAAAGGATGGAGAAGATCAAGCCTGAAAGAAAGGCAGACCAAACAGTACCCGTTCCTTGACTCCAATGTCTCTGGCATATTTGATGACCTACTTGAAGCAAACCTCATCGAGTTGCCCGTAATGAAGAGACCCAATGAAGCTGGAAGGACAAGTGACCCAAAATATTGCAAATATCACCGCTTGATAGGTCATCCAATCCATGATTGCTTTGTGTTCAAAGATAAAGTGATGCAATTAGCCCAACAAGGGAAGATTTCACTCGAAGAGGATAGTGCAGCTGTAAACATGATCACAATCCAAGCTGCGATAAATGTACATGAGGAGAATCATGAAGTGTGCTACATGACAAGTGAAGAAGAGTATACCGACGCTGTAGCTGATGATTGTATGGCGGCGATGTCCTTCACGGACGAAGATTTGCTCCTTGGCTCTAAGCCTCACAACAGGCCGTTGTTTGTAACCGGCTATGTTCGCGAACAGAAAGTGAACAGGATACTGATCGACGGTGGCTCCGCCATCAATCTCTTGGCCTTACGCATGATGAACGAGTTGGGGATCTCTACGGATGAGCTTTCAAGCAGTCGTCTAATGATCCAAGGATTCAACCAAGGAGGGCAGAGAGCTCTCGGCATTATAAGGTTAAAATTGTTGATGGACGGCATGTTGTCAACTGCATTATTCCACGTAATCGATGCCAAATCATCATACAACATGTTGCTTGGTCGGCCTTGGCTACATGAAAATAGGGTAGTTCCTTCCACTTGGCATCAGTGCTTCAAATATTGTCGAGAAGGCATAGTGAAGAAGGTGCTTGGCGATGGCAAACCTTTCACTGAAGCCGAAGCACATCTTGCCGATGCCAAGTATTACCTTAGAGATGGCGAGAGCGCAAAGATAAAAGAAGACTTGACATGTGAAGAGTCCAAGCCACAGGGCGATCACAGTAAAAAGAACAAAAGTGTTGCCCCGATGCCGACAGATCATGATCGAGAAGGTGAGTCACTCGGTATCGACTTAGAGTCATTTAAGGAGTTGATATTGCCTCTTACAAAACTCGATATAAAGAAGCCGCCAGCTCAGCCGCTCAAAAGATTTGTCCGTCCGATGCAAGAAACTGAGGTGGAGCATGGGAATCCAACGGAACTTGAAAATGCAAAAGGCTTTGACCCAAAAGCATACAAACTTTTAGTCAAAGTCGGATATAGTCCTGAGGAGAGCCACAAATTAGGAAGACTCCCACCGGCACCAACCAAGGCACATGGACAGGGTCATAAGACAACACGAAACATATTGAAGGAAAGTGGGCACTCCATCGCAAATTCGCGGCAAGGACTTGGGTTCACCCCACAAGCTCCTATTCGCATTGCCATCAAGAGAGCAGGTAACAATTACGTGATGGAAGGCGAACTTTCATCAAATGATGGGAACAAGAGGGGAATACCAAGAATATCAGTCTTTGAAAGACTCGGGCCTTCTACAAGGATTGCACACAGAGGAACGAGGAGGCTAAAGTACAGTAAGAAGGTCGAGACTCAGACTAGCCAAAGATTACGAAGTCTTATTCCTTCTCGTATGAAGCGAAAAACTACTTTGGCCATCTCATGTGGAGTAGTCTTAAAGGCGAGATGGCAGTCCGTCGTCTTCACAGGTGCCAAGAGTAACGAGGAAGATGATAAAGAAAGCGTAGCTTCTTCTTACCGCGTTTGTGATGTTACTCGTCAACCAGCTCAGTCGAGTGCTAAAGACTGCTTATTTAGGCAGATTATCAAACTTATCAGAGGCGGTCATATCAAGGCAAGCGATGCTATAAGGATGTTGCGAGTAATTCAAGTCAGACGGATGAACGGTCGAACCAGAGAATGCATAAACTTTGAAGAGAGTGAAGAGGATGTTGCGAACACATACCATATCACCTCGATCGAAGAAATCCCGGAAGAAGACGCTGAATTTGCTCCCCCTGAGCTCGAAGAAGGCGTTAAAGCAACAGTTGATGAATTGAAAGAGATCAACTTGGGAGATGATGACAATCCGCGGCCAATCTACATTAGCGCACTATTAACTACTGATGAGGAAGAAGCCTACATCGAGCTTTTAATCGAGTTCAGAGATGTGTTCGCATGGTCATACAAAGAGATGCCGGGATTAGATCCGAAGGTAGCAGTTTACCACCTTGCCATCAAGAAAGGAGCTCATCCAGTGAAGCAAGCCCAACGTCGAAGTGAACAAACTTATTGAAGTCAAGTTTATTCGAGAAGTCAAGTACCCCACGTACATATCAAGCATTGTGCCGGTAAGAAAGAAAAACGGCCAAATTCGGGTCTGCGTTGATTTTAGGGACCTAAATGAGGCGTGTCCAAAGGATGATTTCCCGCTACCCATAGCTTAGCTTATGATCGATGCCACCACAGGTCATGAAGCGTTATCATTCATGGATGGATCATCGGGGTATAATCAAATACGTATGGCACCTGAAGATGAAGAACTGACGGCATTCCGCACCCCTAAGGGAATATATTGCTACAAAGTGATGCCCTTCGGCCTGAAAAATGCTGGTGCCACGTATCAAAGAGCGATGCAAAAGATTTTTGATGATATCCTCCACAAAAACATCGAATGCTATGTGGATGACTTAGTGGTAAAATCCAGGAAGCGAAAGGATCACCTTCATGATCTCAGGATGGTCTTCGAACGTTTAAGGAGGTATCAACTCAGAATGAATCCGTTAAAGTGCGCATTCGGTGTTTCATCGGGTAAGTTCCTTGGATTCATTGTTCGCCATCGAGGCATAGAGATTGAGCAGGCGAAAATTGATGCGATTTTGAAAATGCCTGAACCCCGGGACATTCATGAGCTAAAAAGTCTGCAAGGGAAACTGGCTTATCTCCGACGATTTATCTCAAACTTAGCTGGTCGATGTCAACCATTCAGCCGCTTGATGAAGAAAGGTACTCCCTTTAAGTGGGACGATGCGTGCTGCAATGCCTTTGACAGCATAAAGTCATATCTAATGAAACCTCCTGTGTTGGTTGCACCAGTATCGGGACGACCATTGATTCTCTACATTGCTGCTCAAGAACGTTCTGTTGGACCCTTGCTTGCTCAAGAAAATGACAGTGGAAAGGAGAATGCCTTGTATTACCTGAGCAGAATGATGACGCCGAATGAGCTGAAATATTCGCCAATTGAAAAGATCTGCTTAGCCCTTATCTTTGCAATCCAGAAACTGAAGCACTACTTCCAAGCTCATACTGTTCGCTTTGTCTCAAGAGCAAATACACTAAAGTACGTCATGTCGAGACCGGTCCTTTCTGATAGGCTTGCCAGGTGGTACATTCAGCTGCAACAGTTCGAGATCGTGTATGTGCCTCAGAAGGCAATGAAAGGTCAAGTTCTGGCTGATTTCCTGGCCGACCATCCTATCCCTGCTGAATGGGAATTGTCTGACGATCTCCCTGATGAAGATGCCCTTATGATTGAAGTCATTCCTCCATGGAAAATGTACTTTGACGGAGCTTCTCATAAAAAGGGGGCAGGCGCTGGAGTCATATTCATCACTTCCAATGGTGAAGTACTCCCGTATTCTTTTACTCTGACTCAAAATTGCTCTAACAACGTTGCCGAATATCAAGCTCTTATCCTCGGTTTGGAGATAGCGGTAGACATAAAACAGCTTTACCTTAAAGTATATGGAGATTCTAAGTTGGTAGTCAACCAGCTGAATGGATCCTATGAAGTGAAAAAGCCAGAGCTAATCCCATACTTTGATTATGCCAGAAGACTTATTGGTTGGCTTGGCGATGTGACAATCGAGCATGTACCGAGAAACGAAAATAAACAAGCTGATGCTCTGGCAAAACTCGCTTCCATTCTCGCGATGAATGAAGAGGAAGCTCGGGTGCCAATATGCAGGAATTGGGTGATACCACCGATATTTGATGATGTAGATAGTGAGGAAGTAGAGAATCATGTCGTGCAAGTGTGCGAGGTCGAAAAGGAAGATTGGCGTCAACCATTCGTAGATTACTTGAAGTACGAAAGGTTGCCAGATGATCCACGCAGAAAGGTTGACATTAGACGGCGTGCGGCTCGCTTTATTTATTACAGAGATACACTGTATCGGCACTCGTTCGATGGAGTGTTCCTGAGATGCTTGAGCGAAGAAGAATCCATTCATGCTATGGAAGAAGCTCATTCCGGAGTCTGCGGTGCTCATCAGTCAGGCCCAAAATTGCATTTTCAAATCAAAAGAATGGGCTACTATTGGCCGTCAATGGTAAAAGACTGCATGGACTACGCACAAAAATGTCAAGCTTGCCAACTCCATGCGAACTTTATCCACCAACCACCTGAGCTGTTGCACCCTACAGTAGCTTCATGGCCTTTTGATGCTTGGGGGCTGGATGTTGTAGGCCCCATGACCAAGTCTTCGGCAGGACACTTGTATATCTTGGCAGCCACGGATTACTTTTCTAGGTGGGCTGAGGCGGTGCCCCTCAAAGAAGTGAAGAAAGAGAATGTCGCTGACTTCATCCGCATCAACATCATATACCGTTATGGAGTTCCGCGATACATAATCACTGATAATGGGAAGCCTTTCAGCAACAGTCTGATAGACAAGTTTTGTGAGAAGTTCAACTTTAAGCAAAGGAAGTCTTCCATGTATAACGCTGCTGCCAATGGCCTCGCTGAAGCATTCAACAAGACTTTGTGCAATCTATTGAAGAAAGTGGTAGCAAAGTCAAAACGAGATTGGCATGAAAGGATTGGAGAAGCTTTATGGGCATATCGAACAACTTACAGAACACCGACGCAAGCAACTCCTTATTCCTTGGTGTATGGTACTGAAGCAGTTGTCCCCCTCGAGCAGCAGATTCCATCACTGAGAATAGCTGTGCAGGAAGGGCTAACTGAGGAGGATAACGCACGTCTACGTCTTGAAGAGTTGGAAGCTCTTGATGAGAAGAGGCTGGAAGCACAACAGAGACTTGAGTGTTATCAAGCTCGTATTTCCAGAGCATTTAATAAGAAAGTAAAGCCACGCTCTTTCCAAGTGGGTGACTTAGTGCTTGCTGTGAGAAGGCCCATCATCACAACTCATCGGACTGGAAACAAGTTCACCTCCAAGTGGGATGGCCCTTATGTTGTCAAGGAAGCCTACACAAATGGCGCGTACAAGTTGGTCGCCGAAGATGGCTTGAGCATTGGCCCCATAAATGGGAAATTCTTGAAGCGCTACTATGCGTGAATAATGCAAATTGCTCCTGAGGCACGAGCCTAAACTGCATCAAACTCCTGACCCGCACGAGTATAAACTGTGTACGGTATCCACCAATGGTAATGCACGTGGTTAAACTGCTAAGATACTCCACTAAAGGTATTTCATGTGGTTAAATCTAGAAGTACTCCACCTTGTCCAGGGTGGTTAAACTATGGATACTCCTGGCCCGCATGAGTATAAACTGTGTACGGCTCCCCCACAAAACAATTGTTGTCTTTGAACTACGTTATGACTTGATCCCTTCGTTGGGTACGTAGGCAGCTTAGATAAATTCTAAGTTCAGTCAAGAGTCTTTGAAGATATACGTTTCCAAAGGAGTCGTCAGCTCAAAGCCAGAGCATTGGAAGGATTGTGCTTGCAGTAGATTTTATTTTCATGAAAATTAGCAATTTATTACATAAAGTTTGAAATTCGTAATGAATTGAATTTTCATGATAGTATTGATTTATTGTGAGAGACATGACAAGTTTCAAGATTCATTGTATTGAAAGATAATAAAAGTTTCATTCACGACCAAGAGATTGCAAAATAGAAAGTACATGAAAAGATTTCTATTGCATAATCAAAAAAAAAAAAAACAAAAGAGGAAACATTGTTTATAGCAAAAGGAAAACAAAATCCTAAGCTAATCTCAAGCAAAACGACTCAAAGTCTTCAGCTCTTCCCTAGCAGCCTCGAGTCGTGCCGTCAAAGCTTCATTTCTTCAATTTCTTCGTCGGTCAGTGAAGAAGCACTCTGGAGGGAGGTGATTTCTTTTTCAATCTCGCAGACTTCAGCTTGAGCACTTTGTAGGAGTTGTTGTTGTCGCTTCAATGATTGAAACAAACTCTTCTTCCGCGCATTCAAGTTAGTGATCTCTTGCTGAATTTGCTCCAAATCCTCTTTGGTAGATTGAATTAGATTAGCCTCCTTGCTTTCTTTGGTCTTGGCATTTGAAAGACGTTCTTTGGCTTCTTCTAATTGATGGACAGTAAACTCCTTAGATGCTTTCTCAGAGGATGCAGACCTGGCCTTATCAAAAGCGGTTGCTTTGGCAAATAAAAGCTTGAGTGATCCTTCTACATAGGAAATGTCAAAGTTGCTGAAGTTTTTCATCGAGCTGAGCACTATATCGACCTCGTCTTCGATAGAGGAAAGTGAGTCGAGAGGAGTGCGTGATATCTTTTCTATGAGATCCCTCCACAATTTCTGAAGAAACTCTTTCTGATGATTATGGATGAACTTCTCACCTTGAAAAACTGAAGCTTCGGGGCATGGAAGTGTTGGTTTTTGCTTCATTCGACTTAGGCGCTCCTTTGCGCCCCTTCTTAGCAAGCGGAGGTTCTGCAGTTGATGAGTTAGATCCCATAGTTGACTCTTGGCTATCTTCAAACCCATCATCGTCACCAAGGGTTGGGCATCGCTTTCTCCTCCTGAAACAGACAGGTTTTAAAGTCAGGGAATTCCAAAAGGGGAGGAAATTAAAGAAAGCTGAAGGGAAAAGCGGTAAGGGACAACCTCGCCAGCAAATTCATCAATAGAGGGCTTGGGATTTCTCTTTGGCCGCTTCCAATACGATCTGCATTACTACTTCGACTGTCTTCTACAGGATGAATGGCAGCTTTTCTTTTGTTTCCTTCATCTTGTTTCTTGCATGGGGCTGAGGCTTTAGGCGAACCTAAGTCAGCTAGCTTCGCGATATTCTCTTCAATAAAGATTCCATGAGCTTTGTCCCACCATTTTTTGTAGTTGTCCGAAGAAACACTTCTTTGCATTCAAGGGAATAGCGGGAAAACATCTTGAGACATTGACTTGGAGTAAGTGCCAATCGCCATAGTTGATGCCTTCGTCTAAAGAACCTTTACGAATATCTCGCTTAAGCACTCCCGGAACTTCTTGATAGTACCCCGAATTGGCGGCTAAAACGTGTGAGGACTATAAGGCTCGAGGATAAAACGCCCACCTTGTCGTAGAGGTAGATAGCTAGAACGAACGGCAATAAAGTAATCTCGGTCAAGCTCGTCAACATGCTCATCGTCGACGTACAAAAAGTTGCGATGCTTCATGATCATGTTGCAAGTCCAAGAGACAAGCTCCCCTTTGTGGGTCTTCTTACGAGCCTCATTTGGGTCTTCTTACGAGCCTAAGTGTCTTGCGCTGCCTTCACCGAGAATTGAGTCATCTTGGGGCCGCGTATGCTTGAAGAACTGAGAATGAGTCCTTGAAGTAGTGCGATAACCAGCCAAAGACGAAATGGATAGGAAGAGAGGAGTAGACGCGCATCGGCCGTGGTGAATTCGCGATCTTGTTCAACCATTGTAGATGCTAGCTAGGGCCGGGAACTGCAAGACCTACTTTGTGCCCACTTGCCATGATGCTCGCGGACTTGAAAGTGCTTGGCCGTATTGGAGTCATGTCATCTATTGGTAAGGACGAAGGGTGCAAAGCCAACAAGCCAGATGCGCCGCCAAATACGTCATCTTCTTTTAAACTCCCTGTGATGTTAAGCTTGGAAAACAGCTCCTCTTCCGCTCTAGACCAGCCCTCGTGAGTGCCAAAGTCGCGAGTGGATTGTGAGTTGACTTCGGAACTGCGAGACTTCTTCCCACTTCGCGGTGGTGGTTGGCAGTAAGAGTAATCTTGGTGTCTTTCTTGGACCAGAAGCTCATCCACTAGGGTCGAGCGTGACTTAGAGGAGCAGTTGACCTCCTTAGGGGCGCTCCTTTGTAGCCGGTGGAAGGCATGAAAATGCTTACTTGCTGAGCAGCTCGGAACAACCTCTTTGGCCTTGCCTCGTCGAACTTCGGTACAGCTCCATGGTCATAGGGAACCACCTCGTCTAGTAGAGAAGAGTACGGCCAATCGTGCGCAATCATCCCACCATACGATATGGAGAGCTCCTCTCCGAACGGAGTCTAGAACGGGTTTGGTAGCCAGGACTCCACGCTTCACAAAATGCCTTGATGATCTCTGGGTGGCAGTCGTATGTGAACAATGAAGCGAATACAACATCGTAGATCTCGCCTCTGCCAACTTGCGCTAGCACTGGCTGAGGATATCTTCCGTCCCTCCCAGTAGCCTTTAACATTTTTGAACTCGCCTTCAAAC